>JBBPUC010000262.1:0-29996 GCA_038094375.1 Tubosaeta aff. heterosetosa | reverse complement strand
GAGTTGGGATCGTCCCTCCGTGTTGACCCACGTCACAGATTTCTCTGTGTATGCGGCGGCAGGCAAGCACACGTCCGCGAGAGACGCACCCAAGTCACCGTGGTGGCCCTGATATACCACAAACGCGTCCCGCGGAATTGATTTAGGGTCGACTTCGTCTGCGTTGAGGAGGTAAATGAACTTGGGGGTCACCGCCGTGGCCTTCTTCGAAGGGACGAAACCAATGTCATATGCTGCAGGTCTTGATGCGGTCTATGTCATGGAATAAACCCTTTCAACGACTATACTGGACATGACCTATGAGACTTACCCGGTGAAGAACAGAGAAACCATTCCATTCGGGCGTGACGAGCCTGCTCTTGTTTTGCTCGACGAATTTGGCCAGGGAGTTGTATGCAGCAGCGCCGTCGGGGTGTTCGGAAAGCCCGCTGCCGACGATGATAAGTGGTCTCTTTGCCGCCTTGAACTTATCAGCAAAGGCGCCTTTGCCCAAAATAAAGTTGGTCAGAGCTATGGCGTCCGACCCAAGGTAATCGTAGCCATACGTCGTATCTGCTGGTTCGCCGATAAGACCGACTTCTAAGCCTGTATGTAGCCAGCTCTTTCTAATGCGCGAATTTAGGACAGCAGCCTCATGACGAGGGTTGGTGCCAACGAGGAGAATGACATCGGCGCCCTCTACACCAGGAATAGTAGCATTGAAAAGGTAATTTGAGCGGACATCGACACCGTGCGGGGGCGATACACTGCCGTTTGCCTGATCGAGGGTAAGATTGTCGGAGCCCAGTCGGTTAACAAAGTCTTTGAGAGCAACAAGTGACTCCGTGTCTGCCAGGTGACCTGCCACTGCCTGAATCTCGTTCTCCTTTGCTCCCGAGGCCACCAAACCATCAGAAATTCTTTGCAGCGCTTCTTCCCAGGTCGCTGGGACGAACCGGTCACCATCCTTGATCAATGGTGTCGTCAAGCGCTGGAATTTGAGACCATCATACGCATAACGGGTCTTGTCGCTAATCCATTCCTCGTTCACATCATCGTTGGTGCGAGGTTGTATCCGCATGACCTGCACGCCCCGCGAGTCGACACGAATATTTGAACCAACAGCATCTAGGACGTCTATAGACTCGGTGTTTTTGAGTTCCCATGGCCGTGCATGGAAGGCGTATGGTTTGCTCGTCAATGCACCAACAGGGCACAGATCGACAATGTTTCCAGAAAGTTCCGAGTCCATCGTCTTCTCGATGTATGTACCGATCTGCATGTCGTTTCCTCGGCCGGTTGTTCCTAGCTCCTCGACACCTGCAACTTCGTTCGCAAAACGGACACAGCGCGTGCATTGAATACAACGGTTCATGGATGTCTTGACGAGGGGTCCAAAATCCTTGTTTTCTACGGCACGTTTTCCGGTAATTTCGTGGAAGCGCGTTCGGTCAGAACCATAACGCATCGATTGATCTTGCAAGTCACATTCACCACCCTGATCACAGATGGGACAATCTAGTGGATGGTTCGCCAAAAGGAATTCCATGACACCCTCACTGTCAGAGATTAGAACCGGAAATCTTGAGCTGCTCAAAAACTCACCGAGCTTCGTGGACCAGAGGTGTGTTTGTGAAAACCTTGGCACCAGGCATCGCTGGCATGGCGCTACGTAGGGTCAGGACAAACTACCAACCGACACGAAAACGAATTATTCACCACGACGCGACCGGTTTGGGTGACCGCTCAACCTCCACTAAACACATACTACGTTTCCCAACGTTATTCCGAGCGCACTGTTTGCCGCGGAACCACTTACCGGCAATTTCCAGCGACCGCAAGTCTTAAAGGTACATGAGACCAAAACTGACACGAGCGACAGCTCTACTGACCTATCATGGTAGCAAAATCTTAAATGGTATTAGTACGCGACAGGCATAAGTAGCAACCAAAGAGCTCACCGAGGAATGACAGCACCGGCCGCTTCACAAGCCTGAATCAAAGCGGAACCTGTTCAACTCTCAACCCGAGCTCCAGAGTACGCTCTTCCAAACCAACCTTGTGGGACGGTAACTTCTTTGCCATCTACTGTGAGCGTTATATCCTGCCGACGGGCAGACGTCGAAGATATTGACCGGCGGCCTACTCGCGCTATGCGTCAAGCAACCAAATGACACCCACACACGCAAGAAAATACCTTTGGGGGACGAACTGTAGCAGGCAACTTTCCCGAGTCGCCCCGTGGAGGTCGGCCGGGAGGCGATCCTGAGCATTCTACTAGGAGCACAAAATATTTTAGAGAAAGCGAGGGGAAAAGCCAACTGATGAGCCTTGGCCGCTTTGGCGTTGGCTACGTCGAAATCCTTTGGTGCTCGTCGCGGCTCACAGCGATCAACGAAATTACCTGTCCAATCCGTTATTTTCGGGCGGAGATTCATTAAAACGGCAGTTGCCGTGCCGCGGAGCATCCGAGATTTGGTTTTAATGTCTGATGTTTTGTGCTACACCTTTGAGCGATGGTATGGATATCTACGTACCCCGGTAAGTGTCACGGTACTGAAATGTTGCCTGACGTGACTCTGTCTTCCAAGCCCTGACTCGGAGGTTACGAACCTAAAGCCTACGGGTCATATTTGCTATATGTGTTGCACGCTTCAAATGGAGACCTTCCGAGTGTCGGTTGCGGCACACAGTCAACGTCGCTACGATATACTCAGTGACTGTCGTTCGGATTTCAGATGCACTCGGAACCGAAGTACGGAAAAGGTCGATATTTTCCCCACCATTCATAACTTGGTGACATTTTTGCATGACAACGCAACTGAATGCCGGCCGTGCCACAGGACGAGGCAAGGTGTCGATTCAATTTTCCGCCTGGCCTATTTCCCTCCTGTCAATAATAGTCAATAATACTAAACATCTTTCCAGTCACCTCTACTGAGGGAACACAACGATCCTGTTGATAATTGAGAATATATTTCCCATGCTCACTGCCTCAGATAAATTTATCCGGCGTTAAGGAACTAGGGGAACGCCTAGGACACGGTGCGGTGACTGCTCTTTGACCGTGAGTCGACAAAGCTCGCCATCACTTTCTGTTCCTTGGTCAGTCGCTAAATAGATCCATTGGGCTTCATCCCTCTTTAACAGCGTTACTTTTTACCAGTCACCTTGGCTGCGAGTGTTTATCCAGTTTGGTCAAGGCAGGCACGAGGGTAAAAACAGCTCCGAGGTCGGAATAGCGATTGATGTGGCCAACACCTTGGACGGCGGCGCGAAGCCATGGCTGAGCACCACTAGGGATTAATGATAGAGGCCAGTGATCATAGCAAAACGCCAGAGATACTTTGGACATCAGGAATCAGAGGCCGGCTGTGGGCGTAACCCCTTAACTGCCGTCGTCTATTTGAAGAAGCCTGAAGGTCGGACAGGTCTGAAATTTCCGGGAGCAGAATCCTCAAGCGATTTGTTCCAGTACCATGTGGGGATAGATACAGCGATGCGGTTGAGGGTAAAATCAGTAAGCGTATTCCAAGTTTGCATTGGGCGCTTGCTCATTCACGTTATAGTGTCAGTGTGCCCGGAACGGTGAAGGCGAACCACCACGAACCACCAGTTACTTGCAAGCCGTAAAATTCCTGTCACTAATAGCCGACTTGCGTCTGATGCGGTAACGCCATACCGTGTCACGGGAATTTGAACATTGCTAAATCATCCGCGGTAGCTAAGCCGGTTTGCACATGTGTGCCACATCTTGAAACGTTCCAATACGTGTTTCATCTTTATGTGATGATAGTTCCTTCTGGGCCTCAGACGAGGTCGCCTAGTCTTCTAAGATGCTTATTGAAGTATATTTAGTCAAGCACCTATGGACCTGTCCACCAGGCTTACCCACCGTTCCTCAGCTAACCGTCTGGTCTCTTGAAAACTTGCACCAAGACCATGTCTTCTGATTTAGTAGCCGCCGTGGCATCGATACAATTCAGCGACTACATATCCCGTAAGGGTATTCACCTTTGCGCCAAACTGAGCTCATTAACACTGTAGTCGTGCTGCCGACGGCTGTCTTATATGATTATGGTGAGTGGCACCCATTGATGAACCCCTTGAGCCCGCATTGAGGGCCGCCGTCAGTTATCACGCTTCCGCAAGAGGTCGTACGGGTTTTCCTATCATATATTTCTTGCTCATCTTGTTGGCTTTTTGTAGATAAACTATATCTGGGTCAGCAGATCTGGGCGAATGTACTCAATGTTCAGCTCTCACCACATGTTGATAGCTCAGACCATGGAGTTTTATGACCCTGATGTTCTTCCTCGTGCGTATTCAGCGGCATCGGCGTCTCTAACTCTGACCCACTCCGGAGGTTCGCTATTTGGGGCTTATTGCTGCTACGTAAGTCTTTGCGAATGACGGGCATCGAGGGGCCGGACCTGAACGTTTTATGCAGCATTGACGGGCTCTGTATGTGACATCATAGGTTGCCAGTAGAAACACGCTTACAGCACTTGCCTTGAAAGACCAAACTACCTTCATACCCGGACCCATATCGGTATGTTTCCCTCGCATCCAAGTATACACTTTTACCGACGAAGGTACCCAATCGAATAGACGTAAGTTTTTAATATTTCCTTGACATGCTTAAATTACATCAGTTGTACAGGTGTAAGGAGCACCCTTGAGCTATCGCAGATACAAAAGAACTGATTGATGAATCAAGGTTTTGCGTTGAATTATCTGGATGTAGCCGCATTTACCGTATTCCTGACCGCTTCCGACAGTAAGTGCTTCATACTTCGGGATCTTCTTGATCGCACAAGGTTTATACCCATCAGTCGTGATGATTCTGCGCGTGTATGCAATGTGGAACAAATCAAAGATCGTACTAGGTGTATTGCTTGTGTTCTATGTGTCTGAAGTTATCCTTTACTCTGTCTCTGCTGCATATTACAACAATCCGACCAACATGACAAGTACGTGCTGATGCTTATGGAATGAACTGGCTCAACGCTTCTGTTTTATAGTAACGATTGGCCAAGTGCTTAACATGTCTTTTTGCAATCCGACATACAACACTACAAGTATGCTCGGCGCGTACAAGTATATACCTCGCATCACTCTCTCAGCACTCCTGTTACTCCTTGCTGTCAGCCGGTTATGCATGGAAGCGTTTCAATCGTACAGGCTAACAAAGCAACTGCAAGTCAATAAATATATTAACCTTCTTGTCAGGGAGGGTATCCTTTACTTCTTAGCGTATGTCCGCGCTTCTCATACTTCCTACTGTAAATTGATGTCAGCTCCCAATAACACAGGCATTTGCTCTACATTATTGATTTCGGACAGACTACAGCTGGGGTGATTATGACCGTACTGGCCAGCATTACGATGTTCATTATCTCTCCTCGCTTCATTATGAGCGTGCGAGGTTTGTACTTTGCCAACCTCGCTCAAGTCAATGGGCGGAACATGGGGATCGACACGGGATTTGGCATGGGGAAGAGCCCAAGAGTTTCTGCTGTTTCAACGGTTGGGTTCGCGCACTCACGGGTTGCAGGGATTACCCTCGAGACGACAGAAGAAGATGTAGAGATGGTGGATCTAACGCAGGATTGACACTCTATCTTATCAAAATGGGCGGTTTGCAGCATTGCTACGCGTGTCTACGATCTTTATTGAATCCTGATCCTTTACCTTATGGCCGTCGTTTCCTCCGTTGTTTCCATATAGCCATCGGAGGACGAACTTGAATTGACGTCTTAACAGGTCCCCGGAGGCACCGTTACGGCCGCGGCTGTCTACAGAACCCGAGGCAAAACTTTATTTCCCTGATTGCCTGGTGTCATTCCGTTGGATCGTGCGTCGTCCTCTTCGCTCGCACTCCAAATCGGCAGTAACCGGTTCGATCACACGTGTTCCACGTCCTGTCTGCGAGTCGAACGGCCAGAAAGTCTTGTGCTCCGATATGAATACGTCCCCGTTTCATCTTAGCGTTTTGTCACATCAAGGATTCGTAGCAGACACTGCCGTTGCGGTTAGCACGCAGTTCACTGGCATCGACAATCGCCAGGTACTCGATCCGTCTACATGCTTGGGACACGACCCTTTTCCCCGGATGTAAAGCTAAAGGGATACGAGTCGACGTCAATGTCGCACCCGTTTGTTGACTCACAACATAGACATGGACTATGATATATGACAGGCCGTCGGGGCACTGGCAGTTTTCCTTAGCTTCGGGGGACGACACACCAGTGCCCATGATACTAAATCGCCAAGCGCTATTCAAGAACCTAGAATGAGTTCGCTCCACGAACTTCGCGAAACGTACGTTTCTGATGAGCGTCACAGGGATCAATCGCGTGCAATAGGAGGTCGCTAAATGGCTTCTGGTCCGTGTTAGGGCCGCTTTGCTCACGCACAGGTCGCGAGTTTAGGACTGTATCAGGAAATTTTCTTGTCGGCTTACGTCCCACGATGATCGCTGTCTGGTGTTCTCTGTGATCTATACTCGGTCCGAGTCTTGCTCAGGCCACTCTATGCATGTCTCACCGGCAAAATACAATTCGTAGAAAGCTCAAACTTTTTGCCGGGATTGTGCAGAGGGAACTCGTGGACGGCCTAGGTCTTTACGGACCTGGAGTAAGTGGCTTTCTATGTCCCCAGTGTCCAATAATCAGAAGGGATTTCCCCGACCAAGTCCTGGAGGTGGTAATCATACCGATGATAACTTTTTTTTCCCGGACAATAACAGAGCGCTTGGACTCTTCTGTGCATTTCCACAGTGCGGGGTTGTCACGATGACACAGGGAGCTATTGCACCAGGTGTGGCGAGCAATAAGTCGGGTCTGCTGTGTGCAAAGTATGACGATAGGCACCCAAAGGGTGGCAAACGCATACATGGTCGTCAGGGACCATGGAGCTTGAACCAGTATTACGACTAGCCATCATTCGACTAACCATCGGCATAATCGATAGTTATCGCCTTGGCAAATTCGCGTCGTTCTGCTCTGTGACAAAACACAAAGGCAATGGGACGCAGTGAGCAATGGCGGCAACCCCTCTGTGACCACTCTATTCTCATTGCTGTCGATCTCGACCAGGCACTGCAGATCAACTCATGGTTCTCCATCTTGGTCCACCCGACGCATATATGCTTGTTGGAAACCATTGGATGTGAGCCACCCTCGTATTCCACATCATCCGACCGGCCAAGTGCATGGCCGTCGTCAGCAGCATACGGGGATGCTAGGCACAAATTAGTGACCAACGTTGCACTATGCAATGACGCCAGGTCGGTCAAGCACGCGGAAGCGTTGTACAGAGATTCGACGCAGTTTTTGTCGTGCAGCACTGTTCAGAGCGAACGAGGCGAGCGTGTGAGTGAAAGAGAGGGATCGTAAGTATTTATGTCTTGCGACGTCTCTCAAGATAATGTGACGTCATCATGCCAATTAGCTCCCTCCGCGCACCGGCGGCGTTGTTTGAATTCTATTAGAAATTAGGCAGTGCACTGAAAGCATTTTTGAACCAGGTCAAAACACCGCGAGTAGGCTTAGAGGCCGGGATAGAGCCGGCGTTCAAGGCCCTATTAGCAAAGCATCATGATAAGTGCGTTTTACCTTCTTTTGATTAAGCTAAGCACTACGACCAGAAACCGGCCAAGAAACTCGCGGTCATGTTCTTGATAATCCGAGACAATGTGAGATGGCCACGTTCAACCGTAAGCGAGACCACGGATCTCACGGTTAAGACCCTCGGATCCCAAGTATGTAAACTTTAGTCCATGCTAGAAGCGTATGTACACGAACCGCACTGCACCCCACTATACACGTTGGTTTTTAGAAGACTCAGTTAAGGATATATACACCACACGATCGTGAATCAATGTGTGGCGACCACAGCCAACTTCCTCATAGAAAAACGTCACCATTGATCGAGTATACCCGAGCACCCGAAATTATCCTGTCACCGGGGTTGGCGTGCAGTCGAATCCACATGGGGCTCGTGTTAGGTGCACGAGGCTATACAAGACGGCAAAGAGTTTCTGTCTTTAAGTCACTTCCGCAGGTGGTATTATACTGACACGCTCAAAACGTAGCAGAGTTCTGGGTACTAATGCATTAGGGGCAGACTAATATCCACCGTGCTTCACTAGTATGAGTGACGTGATAGGGACATGCCTATTGATCGAACGATTGTCGAGGGTGACCCACAACAACACCTTGTTTAAAGCATGATGCCAGCTGCGGCGCCGTCATCCCGGGAGGGGTTATTGTAATGTTACAGTATCCTGTGGAATGAACAAGCGGCGCGAGAAGGATCCAGAAACAAAAAGGGCACCTTTTCACTGTACAGCATCGCGCGAGTCATGTGGGGTAAACGACGCGAAATGGAGTGCTGTATCCTGGATGTTCCTTGATCGAAACGGCCACCCTGAGACAGACGATGTGACGTCCTAATGGTCCGCGTACATAGTGATCTCATCGGCAAGTCGATGGATGACGTCCTATGCAACGTCCGTTCGGCCTAGTTTCTAGACCGATCGTCCCTCATTGCGCCCCAAATGCGAGGCTCACGACCCAAGTCGTATGTCCTCCGTTTCGGGGGGAGTAAGTCGGCTGTCATTGCATGCACACGACCACCAAAGTTGATGTTGTATTCGATGCGTACGACAACACCTGGTCAAACTCGAGTTACTTGATAGCATTGGACCAACCGCCGACGTTGACACGACGCGTACCGAGTGCTTGGCATTTCCTGGAAGCCAACATAATGGAATCAAATCAGGAACACAGGACGGGATCGACAGAACACTGGCTGACCCGCTGGCAAGTATAGATCGCTCTGACTTACTCCTGATGTGACTGGCTGCACTCCGTCTTCCTGACAAAATTCAATCGGAGATTGAATAGCGGGTACCCGCACGGCGATGACACGTTCTCCTGCTCCCATCTCTAGCGCTTTCGTTACTCGTATGCACAAGCGGGTTATTACAACTCGTAGCCGAGCATCACTAGGACTAGAAAAACGAAAGACGATGAAGAAACCTAAATAGCGGGATGGAACGGCCAAAAAATAAAGTCCAGCTCATGGAACATATGTGACTAGCAACACGTTGACGATCAGCTTCTCCAGCTCGTTCCCTGATGCAAAGTATACGCGTTCCTTGGTCTTCAGTCCAGGTACCCAATCAGACAGCACAGTGATCTCCGCATCTGCCAGCGCGATCCCTCCCGACTCTTCCACCCGCAGCCGCATCAAATCGCCATCCCGCATCGTGTCCAGTTCCTCGTCTTCGGCTGGATCGCCGTAGTAGCTCATCGGTCGTACCGGCATGGGTACGACACGCTTGGAGGGCGAGGTGAATGGCGGCGCGAAGCCCATCATCGCGGCCGGGGACTCTGGGACGGCGTCGCCTCCGCACTCCACCGTGCGATCTATGGGCCAAATGTAGCCTCCCGCGGCCCAATGGAGCTCCGGCGCGAGCTTGTACAACTTGAGGGCGTGGTACAGGAGGGAATCGCTCCCTTTTAGCTGCAGGAACGGAATGTCGTCAGTACTCCTTGCCGAACACGTCGCACCGCACCTCCGCCGCGAGAGCGCAAAGCGGCGCGCGACGCAGGAACAACGAGGGGGTAGACGTACATGTGGTACCAGGGATTCGGCTATCGTGTCGGCTGGGTTCAGCCCATATTCTTGCGTAAGGTAAAACGCCACTTTCCGCCCTCGCGATAGACTGAGGACAGGGGAGAGCAGATCGAGGAAACGTTCGCTTGGCGTAATCAGCGGGTCCACCGAGGGCCCGTATGTCTTGAGGTGCACCGCAAACGAAATGCTCATCCGGCACCCCTGTTGGACGGTCTCGACCTCGTACTCGCACTCGGCGAGGAAAGCTGTCCACTCGACCTGCTCGCGTTGGCCGCCCCCAAAGAACTTTTCCTCGTTTCCGTCCGAGTCCCGGACGATAAGTGCACCGCCGCGGTGCTGCACGGGTAGCGGGACCACGATCGTGGCCACCCGCCCGTCGTTGCGCAATGTGCGTGCTTGTGGAGTCATGCGACAACCGGTCGTGACTACCTCTAGCCGATCCCGCACCGTGACGAGGTAGTGGCCAGTGGGCAAATTTGGGAACAGCACGTTACGCACTGCCTCGAGGATGGGGTGGTTCGCGATCTCGAGCGTCGCGGTCAGCGGGAGGTTGGGTGGGTAGAAGAGGGAGTCGCGGTCTGGGTATACATTGATGCCTGCCGTTTGGTGCGGTCGACACGCCGCGATCAAGACGTCCAGCGCCGGAGGTGTGTCGTAATCGATATCGATGGGAAAGTCAAGCGAGTGGGTGATACCACTCTGTCGTAGACCCCGAGTCAGCACACGTACAACATGCCGAGCGACTCGCACGAACGCACCTTTGAGCGGAAGAAGAGGACGAGGGCGGAAGGATCCAGGGGGATGCGACCAGACGCAGTAAAAGGACGAGCTTTGGCGATGAGCAAGCGCGAGACGCTCCCACGGAGCGCGTGTTCGGCCGTGTGTTCCGACTTGTGCCTGCGAGAGTTCGGTCGTTTGGGGGTGGCGATTGCACTTTTCAGAGGGCGTTCGACCTCGAAGTCAACTTGGCTCTTTGTCCGTTGGCCGTGATCAGAATGTCGGCTGCTGCTTCCGTCTGAGAGACGGCTGGCTGCTGAGAGCGCGGGCGACGAAAGGACGGATCGAGGATACATGGGGGAATTGGGAAGGCAAGTGAGGAGGAGGGGGCTCGACGGAGAGGTGATATTTACCTCGGACACGGTGGCTGTATAAGACCACTTGCCCGAGTTGGCCTGTGGAAGAAATGGCGATAGCGGGTTGCCTGTCATGGCAAAGACAACGTGTTGATGGTTAGATTCCGTGCTTTCCTCTGGAAGGGCGTGAATATGGAATCAAGTTTGCGTGGATCAATCGACACGCTGTGGGACGAATTCGGGCGCAGTTATTAACTCAGGGGAACTCGGGATATGGTTTATAACCTCACAGGCTCTTGTTGCGCTTCTTCTGCCATAAATTGAGTTCGCAACGCAAAACAACAACGCGGATTCAGCGTGGTAGCATAGTTACGTACGCGACACGAACAACAACTCAAACGACGTGCAGAGGCGAACAATAGCACGACACAAGTCCTCGTCGCTCTGTAGGTCCCAGTGTATGCAGCTGTGCCGGATCACTTCTTATTGCATTGTATTGAGACAATGCAAGTCGACCCATGACGGGGTGACATCAGCCTGTAGGATCATGACGGGCCTCCATGTAACCCCGGTTGGGCGGAACAACGCGAGGCAGAAGCGGATCCAAAAACCGGGCACCAAACAAGTCGAAAACACGACATGAACTTTAGGACTGGCGCAGGGAAGGGCTGGAGTAAACATGAATTGCGATAGAGAGGGCGGTGCGATGGAGCCCAAAATCCAGGCTGGACCGGGCGCGGAAGACGGGATAGGTCGGATCACCATATATGTCCAGAATGGGGCAAGATGAAAGGGGTGGCCTGACATGGACAGCATGTTGCGCCCGACCCTCCCGGAATGTGAATCGAAGGGTAGTCAGGCCACACCGAGTACCTTGACGCGAGCACAAGGCACTGCGGCGCACCGGTACGGTGTCTGTGACGGGGAGAGGCAGGACGGGGCGGTTATCCATCGTCACCCCGCAGCGATCGCCATCTCAAATGGGCTCGAGAAGTTGTTCAAAAGCGGTGGTGTCCAAGATAAGGTCGCGCGCCGGGCTGTGGTGTCAGCTCATCTCCCCCAGCCAGTTACGTACCTACCGTCCGGAGTCCCATTTCCCATTCCTTCCTGTTCCATGGCGCTAGTCTGTGGTCCGGAGACGTGTCGGCGCAAGGCGTTTACTCGGGTTGACACGAGGTGTTATCGGAGACGTGGCGGCAGAGGGTAAACCATCTCAAGTTTCATGCGCCGGGATCTGCGCGTATGAGAAGACATGCAAGTTCTCCAACTTCGCAGCGTCGTTCAAGGTTTTTACTTTTTATTCTTCTGTGCGGCGTTTGTTTGGCTCTGGGGTCGTTGGCAAACAAGTCCATGCGACTCGGTCGCGCTCAGCGAGGGTGGTTTCTGGGTGTTTCCAGCTGGGACGGTACGCACGTGGATACCCTTGGCCCCATGTCTGTGCTCGGATTCATCTTAGTGATATTAAAAACCCGGCCAGATCCAAATCTTATCGGCCCATCCATCGCCCCTCGTATTCTCGAATTGGTCATGCCCTAGCGCTGAAGAAGAGATTATCCTTTCCGGATGCTTCTCCTAACACGTGTTGCACAAGATCGCTCAGAAAGAGGGTGTCCGCGCTTTTCTTCCCAATCAACCCGCAGTCGCGGATGGTTTGGCCACAGGCATGCGGTGATGCCATGGACCTGTCACCCAACTTTATCTAGAAGATTCCGGTTCTCTCCGGTTGCGGTCAGCTGGAGTTGTTCTCAAAAGTGCGCGAGCACTCCGCCAATAAAACTCGTCTTTCCCAAAGTGGGCACACGCGCACGAGAGAATGACGACATTGAGGAGACGTCGGTGCTGTCTCCGCGTGTGTGACAAGTTCCTGGGATGGCTCCCTCCCCGGAGCGAGCTGCCGCACCGTATATCAAATTTGTTTTTCTTGTTTCTGCGCGGTGGTGCGATGGCTGCAGATGGACCGCGCCCAACACGTGTGGCCCCACGTCCAGTGTGCGCGGCAATTTTCATATTTCCGGACTCAAATCGGTGGTATTCGTGACGGAGGACAGCAGCAAGCTGTACTCTGCTGATTAGGAAAATGTGGTTTATCGTTCCGGCTCAAACCGCCCTTTCATCAGACAAACCCTGGCAAGTTTAGAGGTCCGCTGTGAAAACACGCGCATTCGAAACAACAGGATGCTCACTATGGTATGGCAGTGGGACAGAGAGTGATTTGACGCGACAAGCTCAGTCGTTCATGGGAACGTACTAAGCTATATTCGGTTTCACTTCTGACCGCAACCAATGACGTTTCCCAACGTTGGTGTTGATTGTGGCAAGCGTCAACGGCTTATCTCGTCTCGCTGAATCATTCAACAATCTGTCGCATAAACACGTGTACGTGTGCAGCCCTGGTGGCCTGTTTCCACCAAACATCAAGGAGGTTTCCGGAGCGCGATCATCACGCACGTCCACTCGATATCCAATACGTCCACTCCAGGTATATACACGCGACTCGCTGACTCGGAGGCAGTGATGCTGACAGCCAGGATCCTTTTCTTCCTTCGATGTCCCTTTCGGGAACTTGGGGGTCCTGCTGGACCATGACGTTCATCCAACCCCATTTCCTCATAAAAAGTGTGGCTGCTTTATACCTTGCAGGAAACTCGGCTCCGATTCAAAATGCAGTGGATATCGACGGCCGAATTCGAGTGAACGAACAGGCGCTCAAATGAAGCGTGAAAGCAGGCGAGTACACATCGGCCGTCCCATCTGACCATCAGTCGAGGCTATCATGTCCATCTCAATATCCCATCACCGCTGTCATCGTCGACCGTCGTCTTGTCAATCAGCCTGCGATGTCAAGCTCAATCGTGGGGGTTTATTTTCAAACAAGGCGAGGATGCCCGAATCGGGTTTGATGGTGTCGAGATTGGATGGCATCATCATTGAGATGTTGTTGCCCTCGACCTCTGAGTTATCGATTGTGTGCGTTTTTCTGTATCCTGGAAGCTTGCAATACAGTATTGCAGATATACGGGATACACAGGAGTGTACATACGAGCATTGTCATTTCTATGCTAGGCCTCTGTCGAGTATAAGGTCCTCCAAGTTAAGTTGCCTCCCTGGCTGAACACGACTCATTCTCGACATAGGTCAATCTCTACTTTGGTGCAGGACACAGAATGCATGGTGCAATCATATCAGCCGCGGCCAAAATTTCAGGATCGATACTCGACGCTTGACTTTCTTCACTCAACAATATGTCCCGCACTGAATGAATTTCTGGCTGAAACAGCTTACTATAGGACTGTGACGGGTGCGTGTGGATCAGTTAATACAGACTTTTTAGCGTCATGATGTTGTCTGGGGATTTACAACGTGCGTACCTTCTTAATAATTTCCCAACAGCAGGCTGAGAGCAACAGTACTGTATGGACAATCGTGCTCGGTTCGACGCAACGCACGTCGTCTCGGCACACTCGGCACGTTGTTTTGGGAATTGAGTTACTTGGCTTTGTGTCCAGACCTCGGACACCACTTTGGCTGAGCGCACGGGTGAACTTGTAACTTAGCTGTCGACGTAGCAAGTGTTAAGTACCATAAAAGAGCATACAGAATCAATAGGCCACCTAGAGTGGAAAGTCAGCCGACGCGATCCAGAGCGCGAAACGGGCATACCGAGTGTATCCCACAGCATCCTACAACGTCCCGAAACCGGCTCCGGCATGCACGAAGCCGAAGCGATCCCGCAAAGTCGAGATTGGCGACCAGGGGAGGACAAGGTCGAACGACGCGAGCCGAGATGGAAAGAGGGCAGCCAAACGTACCAATGTGCTGCGGATGGGGATAGACCCGATGGGAAAGGACCTCGGATGAATGGCGCAACGAGCAGCACACGCCACGACTTAGAGCAAGTCGAAACGCGACCGCTAGCTACGAGCAAGACAGGTCAGCGCGATTGCGACGAGAGCACAACGAGGCATGTACCTGGGCTACCCATGCCACCTGCCAAACACCTCCGACGACCTACGCACAACCCGAACCCACCATGTCGACGTGGACGACTCAAGACGTACCTGCAAGCGTCAGTCAGGCGAATACGCACCTACCGAGTCGAACGGAAATGTCACCGTTCCAGACTTATCAAACATCGTATATATGAACTATAGAGGTTAGTAGAAGACCCTAAACGAAGGTCACGTACCTGCGCAAGATGATGCTACGACCCGAGGAACGCGCGCGCGCGCGCTGAAGCACAACCGAGCCGCAACTTACCCGATTAGGCAGTCACGCCAGCGCACTGCAACGTGACTCAACACGGACGCATACGGACTACCTCGGACAACTTATACATAGCCTTTACATGGATATCTTTATTCTTTTATCTTTTCCTTTTGCTACCTTTCATAGGCAAGCACTTTGCTTCCCAGCTACATGCTTGAGGGGGAGTGTTGGAATTTATGTCCATATTTGGTATGTTTGGTTACCTAATCTTTGGTACATCGCACCGTAGTTCCTTTAGTTAGCGACTACTGAGTATTCTACACAACCCACTTCCTGCCGGTCAAGTTGAGAACAATGAAGTCAGCAATGTCCCCGTTGTTGAGGACTAACACTCTGTTGACTTTACTGTATGCTCTTTTATGGTACTTAACACTTGCTACGTCGACAGCTAAGTTACAAGTTCACCCGTGCGCTTAGCCAAAGTGGTGTCCGAGGTTTGGACACAAAGCCAAGTAACTCAATTCCCGAAACAACGTGCCGAGTGTGCCGAGACGACGTGTGTTGCGTCGAACCGAGCACGATTGTCCGGGCTTCCATAGTACTGTGACATAGAGAGAAATGTGACACATCTGCATGCTGATATACTCCCTCGTCTCGTCAGAGTCATCCATTTGTAACTGTTCTGGAACACCTTGCAAAGTCCCACTGAGTGGAGTAGTTGCAGGCCATGGGCACACTGTAGTGCTGATGGGAAACATGACCACTATTTTCTTTTCTGAAATCTACATATTGGGGAGTTTGATGGAGTTTGAGGCATAACTGACAGATATAGATGAAGAGTAGATACACTAAGAGTAGTAGCAAACATTTGAATGAATTTGAATGCTTCTGAAGCCAATGTAGCAATCTCCATGTTCTGGAGTCATATTGCTTAGTCCCATCTGCTTTATTATCATGCTTTACCTTACCTTGGCCCAAGACTTTGGAATGGTGCAGGTCACAAAGGCACATAAGATAGTTGAAAGTGGAGAGAAGAGGGAAAGAAGGCTGATGGCTTAAAACCAGTAGGGAAACAAGTCCTTGAAGAAGCAAGTCACTTCATTCAATAATTCTGGTGTACACTCAGCATGATGTAGCTGATCCATCCAGCATTGGCATGAATATGACAGATAAGGAGATATGGCCTCATTTACCTGATAGTGTATGTCAGAAACAGCACCATTCCGGACTCAAGAATCCTCCAGGTTACAAATGTTGAGCTTCTGCATGCCTCACATACAAGCAAGAAACGCTCGCCCAAGAGATAGGGAGTGGCGGGGTGGGATGCGGACGTAGAAGGCCGTACTGTGGGTCTCATCGAGCAAGAAGTTATGGAACGACGTGTGGGCGGACGAACGGGCTTGTCCTCATCAAGCACACCATCCAGTAGTGAGCCCGTGAGTTTGATGATATCTCGTACACACAATTCTTCATCTGAGTTCAGAAGGGTGGACAGAGACAAGAGAGAGCGGTTCACGGCGCAAAAGCATCACAGCGATCACGTCCTAAAAGAAACGTTGAGCATTGTTGAACGTGAAGAGCTGTCCTAGAATAGTCTGGTGCAACTCACCCAGAGGCCGAATGGTGTCACGGTTGTGGTCTGGTAAAAGTGAATTGAGCCGCTTGCGCGGGTTCAACCCAACAGTACCAATCCCTTGAATGAAGTTACACGTAGTGGCCGCCCACTAAAAGAGATGTTGTGAATGATGGAAAAGCAGGCGACACCACCCCCCGTTGGGCCAAGACGACTCGAGTTCGGGATATTGGTCAAGAGAATCATGAAAGAACTTCTCGATATCTATATCAACCGTGTCTACCGGAATGTCACCCATGTGTTTGTGAGCGGAGCGTGGAATAGACGAAAATGTGGTGAGGATGTCGTTCTCTGGGCGAGCCGTGATCAGGAAATGAAGGTTGGACAACAGGGTATTATTCTCGAGTTTCTTAGAAATAGTTTGTAAAGGGTCCCCGAGCGGTTTGATCCCAGAGCATCAACGAAGGGACCAATAGCATCGAGGTGCTTGCTAGGTTCGATGATGAATTGTTCTACTTGTTCCAAATGCGACGTAGAGGCACGTAGCGCTCGATTCTCCCTTACAACCTCTCATAGCGCGGACCCGTACTGCGAATCGTGGTCGGAGAGATCGCATGTGACAGTGCTAAAATGGTTTCATAGATTTTGCCTCGCAACGTCCGCGCTATTCAATCAATAAACGAGCCGAGCCTCTTCTGCCTGTCGTACAGCCAGGCAATTGAATGAGCCACCGCAGACTTTCCTGACCCAGCAACACCGGTAGGGAGGCACACAACATATTGTCGGAAGGATCGTTCAGAAAGCTACAGAGCTCTCGAATAAATAACTTCCGCGTGTCTGGTAGACATCCTTTCTCTTGCACATATCTAGCACCGAAGGCATACGGCATGTTGTTCAGGCCCACTGTTTCTGCTGCGAATTCGATGAACATCAATCGCAGTTCCAGAGGGATACACCTACGGATGTTGATACAGACAACAGTAAGCTCTTCTTGATTGCAATGATGCCCATCTCAAGTGCAACGCAATCCAGGAACGTGGTCCTGAGCTCTCTCAGCTTGTCCTGGTACCTGGCATCGATATCCGAGAACGTGTATTTTGCCATCCGAATGCCTAGTTGCTAGATTAGTGAATCAATCGTCTACTTCACATCGCAGACGATCACGGACCGAAGCACTGCTTAGTGTAATCGATGATGAAGTAGCCACATTCTGCTACCTACTGCAAAATAAGAGCGATAGTCTTGACATGCGCCTTGACATTCTTCAATGGTTCGGCAACCTGAACAAACGAAAAGACATCACTCATTCCCCATGCTAACCAGATGACCTGGTCGTCACGATTTTCTGGCTTATGACGGCCATACCTTGTCCACCGCCGAAATAACAGACCGAGCTAGCGACACCTATGGATGAATCTACCACGCGATCAGGCAGCACGGATGAGTGAGATGAAGATCACATACCACAGCGACCTCAGCCATAATCATGTCAAACAACTCCAACCTCTTCAATAGAACCCCCTATGTAATCTCAAAACTCTGAGCCTCAGTGACGATGCTAGTGGCAGTATCAGCCGCCGAGGTAAATGGGGCAACGGCTGAGGGTGTAGAAGCGAGCGCGCCAACCGCCTGAGTCCCCTGGGCGACGATGTTGATGGCTCGAAGCTCGTCCGCGCCCGACTGAACGTCCAGGGTAAACTTGATCGTAATCCCGGAAAGGTCGGACCCGTCAGATGTATCCTTGTGGAGGCGTTTTTCAAACACTTTGATCACCGAAGGCTGTTCGTACCACCATTGTTCAATTTTGCATTTATCTCACTGATCGTGGAGGTGAGAATTCCGACGAGCTCGTCTTGTGTCCAAAGGGTATGGTGAGACTTTTACGAGTAGAGTAGACGCATCGTCCCAGTCCTTGACCACATTCAGTTCCCTGGCAGAAAGAAAAGAAGGATACGAACAAAAAGAGTGTCTCCTTCCAACGGGCACGACTCTTTTTCTTTATCACCGTGGGTGTCTGTCGCTCATGGAAAACTGTGTGTAATGTTTCCTCGAAAGTGGTCGTGCAGGCGCGGTTCGACGTCAAGTTCGACATCTGAGGAAGCTGATTCGCAACAGCAAGCCCAGTGGTGGGACCCCACCTTTGATGGCGACCTTGAACCGAGCGTATTGGTTGGTGTCGTGAACGAATACTCGGAACTAGCCCGAACCGACAGTAACATGATAAGAACGATCACGCACTGAGGGCACCCGTCAATCGCAAAGCAGGTGAACGAATCAACCTAGCCTTAAATTCCACAAAGATCACCCCCATCCATGAAATAAGACTAGTATCACACCTTGCGCTCGTGAAGGACAAACATCTTTAGGAAGAAAAAATACGACCACACAATCAATGCTACATACATATGTTGAGGACAAGAAAAAAGAGAGGGCGGGTTGCGTTGCGTTGTAATGAGACCGTTCAACTTGAGAGGGAATGCAGTGTAAGACAAGATGTGGATATGTCAACAAGATGTATACTACTGGACCAATGCGTAAAAGAAATAAAAAAGAGAGAGGACGCGGAAGGCAAGGGCAGAGAGGAAGGATAAACGAGGCAACGGGTGTTTCGGCGCAAGTTCATCGCAGATCCACAATTTCGAGTGGCAAGTCTTTCATCTGCACGTGTCCCTTGTCTGCATCCTTCATGACAGAATCAGATGGGGTCGTATATCTCAAATTGAGATGCAAAGGAGGGAGACTCACGGTATAAGTAGGAAGATCAGGATGTGGGTGGAACGCTTCCTTGGCATGACAATTTAAAATCGTCTGCAGACCCGGCGGATCCGTCAAACGGAAAATTCCAAAGCTGTAAAGATCACTCATGGTTAGAGAATCCACACGGGAACCAATAGGGAACATACTTTGGCGTAGATTTGGGTGCACAAACAACGGCAAAAGATTCAGGAAGCATGCGCTGGAAACCAGAGTGGGTATGCAAGTCAACCGAGGACATGAAGCCTGTGTCAATGGTACAGTGAGAAGTGAAGTGAACACCACACGAAGCAGGCTAAATAGACTCACATGACTGCGACGGGTGCGTGTGGATCTGAAAATCCCACAAAAATTTTAGCGTTACTAAACACAATCCCGCCGCGACTTACCCATCCCAGCGTAATCAGCGACCGCTCCTCCGTAAACTGCATCACGAGTTCTTCCTCGTCCATCGTACACGTGTCACTTGTTGAGTGCTGTCTGGGGATCAACAACGTCGTCACAATGTACTTGCCTTTCTGATCCTTTCCCAATAACAGCCCACATGTTTCGCGGTTCCGTGAAGTGTTGAGGGCCGCAATGGAAAGGAAACGTGGAAGACAGCCGCGTGGCAGGGATACGGTCTTCAGTTCGGGAACGTGATCTTCGCTTGCACGCTCTCGAACGATGCGGGCGGACTCTTGCGAGGCTGTGCGGTAGCGATCTCCGTCGGCGTGAAGCGGTGGTGCAGGTACCGGCGGGGGGCCTTGTGCTCGAGAAAGGTTCGAGTAATTCGCGGCGTATTGATTGCTGGGTGGTGTGGCTTGAACCACCGGAACTGGTATAGACGGACGAGGGAGCACATCGGTGGGATACAGGTGCGTAGACGCCATCTTTGACGCGTTCGGAATAAACAACAGGGAAGAAGGCCCTACTTCGGAAGGTTTGAGAGTAGGATAACTGAACATAGATTGCAATGAGGGGGTGTAACCTTGTGACAGTTGGTGCTGGGACATGAGCTGCGGGTATCGAACGTGGCCGTCGGGAGGAGCAGGCGATGTAGTTGTAATTGGTATCGGGTATGAAGGACTGGAATGGAAGGAGGGTTGATGATCAGTAGCCCCTGATGAGTCTGGCCCACATACCCTTTCACAACTGG
Source organism: Tubosaeta aff. heterosetosa (assembly GCA_038094375.1). Classification (NCBI taxonomy): domain Eukaryota; kingdom Fungi; phylum Basidiomycota; class Agaricomycetes; order Boletales; family Boletaceae; genus Tubosaeta; species Tubosaeta aff. heterosetosa. The sequence continues at coordinate 9,625 of JBBPUC010000262.1, read as the reverse complement.
CGTTTGATGTCTATGTCGAGATAAGGGCGGATATGAAGACAGAAATTGGGGTGAGACTAACCTTGTCGGACTTTCTAATGGCATAGGGGGTGGAAGGGTATCTTCGTAGAGGCGCTCCCCGTTCCTTGGCGAAGGCTGAAGATGTTGAGAAGTGTGAGTCGGGGGCGCGGAGGCATACGAAGGTGAAGGTTGAATACTGCGACGAGCTGCACGCGACGCAGCCTCTGCGTCTTGCTGCCGTTTCAGGATTCCTTCTTGCTCTCTGTTCCGTCTCCTGACGAACTCTTCTTCTTCGCGTCGCCTAGAGTCTTCTTGGTAATACCGTGTGTCGTACGTCTCGCGCTCGCGCTCTCGCCGCCGTTCTCGCTCTTCGCCGCTGACAGGGGTGACAGGTTCCGAGACAGACCTCTCTGACCTTTCCCGTCTTACGAGGGACGGTTCCCGAGATACATTCGCGGCACGCCTTGCAGCTGATAACGCATCTTCCTTCTTTCTGTTGGTTGCGGTGTCGATGTGGAGACGACGCGTCTTTTCCTCGATCACATTGTAGAGAGCATCATTCGCCCGTCTCGCCTCCTCTCTCCTTGTATCTTCCCGTCTCTGGTGTGCCTCCCGTCGTGCTGCTTCCTGAGCCTGCCAACCTGATTCGTCATGGTCGGGATATCGATCGGGTCTGGAATCGACTTGCATTCTCACACCAGCGTCCAATGCAGCACGCACAGCGGCTGCCTCTTCGGGATGTTGCGTTGCCCAGCGTTCATAGCGGTCGACGAGAAGGGGTTTAATATCACCAAGATGGACGAGAATGTCTTGACCGTTCTGCGCAGCAATCAGATCAGTCCCAGTCAGGTTGGCGTGCAAATCCGCGGATGAACTGAGCCAGAGAACTGAGCCCAGCCATGGAACAAGAAAAGAGGCGCAAAATGAATGTACTGCGGACTCACAAGGCCGAGGTTGTGACGCTGCGTGGAAGTCAAAAGCGTGGAGTATTCCTTGTGAGAAGGAAGCTTTTCGAGAATGACCGTGGCTGCTTTGGCGAATTCGACAAAGGCAGCTTCGAGGTCACCGGCCTCACAGTATGCTCTGCCTGCCCTGCGGAAGCCATCGGCAGCCTTGAGCCATTGTTTCAAGCCCTTTGAAGGATCCCACAAGTTGTGTGTCGCGCGATCTGCAAGTTCCGCGATACAGAACGGTCTGCGCGGGGACGAGGCTGGCTGCGGGGAGTAGGAGGAAGTCATGGCACTATGGAGAGTCAGCGCCGCCAGCACATCACCATACTTGCCTTTTCGGGTATAAATACCTTGGCCACCGACGACCAACTAGATGAGGTCCATCGACAAACGGCAAGGATGGACGCTCGTTTCAGGCGTATTTCTTCTGTTTATGCTCGCTGGTCTTTTTGCAGCCCATAACGACCGCGACGAGGCGTCCAAAACAGCTTCTAGAGCTCGATGGAATTGGCTCCAGTTTTCTCGGAGCACTGGCTCGGTTCACGGGCATCCTATCTCCACACTCATGGCAGACGCCAAAGATGACTTCACCAAGCGCCTCGCAAAACAGAGCAAGACACTGCCCGAGGCTGTTGCAGAATACAGACGGCGCTACGAAAGGGATCCACCACGTGGCTTTGACCAATGGTGGGAGTTTGCAAAAGAAAACGACTTCAAGTTCGTGGATGAATTTGACGCCATCGTCGAGGACCTTGCCCCGTTCTGGACACTGAGTGGCGAAGAGTTGCGTCGGAGAACATACCAGGTACGACTGACCTTTCTGTCCGGACTTGTGCTCTGACCGGCGCGGACAGATGGGTCATCTCCCCTCCATCGACCTCGTGCGTATCCAGGATGGAAAAGTGTTCAATGTTCCCATTGAAAAAGTCTATGTGGACCAAGAGGGCGGCCGTCGATCCCACGGTTTCCGTACGCTCATCGAGGCGTTTCTGGACAAGGTGCATCAGAGCATCATATGTTAGTCTGGAAAGTATGCTGATTCCGATTCTAGCTTCCCAACATAGACGTCCCCATCAACGCGAAAGCAGAGGGACGAGTGCTCGTCCCTTGGGAACATATAAAATACCCCAATCTTACCAAACAAGACTCTTCTGGTTCGTACCCAACTCGCGTCTTTGAGTTGTTCATCATGTTGCCTATGTAGGTGGTGTGACATCCATGGTGGGTGACTTTACACCCGACTGGCAGGGAGACGGCAGTGTATGGGAAGCCTATCGACGCACTTGTCCTCCCGATACTCCAGCGAGACAGCTCTACAGCTCATATCGAAATCCAAATGCTCAGAAAAAAGACCTAGTCTTAGACCAAGCCGCAGAGTCTGACGATCAGTTTACGTTTGCTGGATCAGTCGATGACGAGTTTGATTTCTGTGAAAGCCCATGGGCGCACTATACCCAGGGCCACTTTTTCTCCGATTGGAGAACCGTCCCCGTACTCTATCCCGTGTTTTCACCTTCCAAAGCTAGGGGGTTCGCTGACATCCGGATACCAAGTCACTACTATTTCAAAGGAGACTCTCGGTACACATACGCTTGGGATCCTATGACCTTGGTTGTGAAAGACATCGATGACATGGAAATACCTTGGGACAAAAAGAGCGAACTGATTTTTTGGCGTGGTGCTACTACTGGAGGTGGCAGCACCCCGTCGGGGTTTACTCCCACTTATCAGCGGCACAGGTATCTGTTTTTCTCATTCTACCAGTGGACTCACCGCGAACCCCACCTTGTTCAGATTTCTCCGTATGGCCGATGAAAGCGTGCCTAACAACATAACCGTCACGCATGCCTCGCCTTCGCAGCCTGGCACCTTTGTCTCAACCACTCTCCCTGCTAAAGATGTCAACAATGACATCATGGATGTGGCGTTCGTCTCCGCTGTCGGGACATATCCCGGTGGTGACGCCGAGCTGCGCAAGTACCACCGTTTTGCAGATTCGGTACCGCTAGGCAGACACTGGTCGTATAAATACCTCATCGATCTGGATGGGATGTCGTACTCGGGTCGTTTCATGGCATTGTTGGCGTCCGACAGTGCCGTGCTCAAGTCGACAGTGTACAAGGAATTCTTTTCGGATTGGATACAGCCATGGTAGGTCGTCATTTCGTATATTGGTGCATGATTAACATACAACCCTGAGGTTGCATTATATACCCATCTCATCATCATATTCCGAGATCTATAACATACACGCATATTTCTCAGGACCGTCGTCGTCGACGCTGGATGCAGCAAACCAGACGGTACAACAGGCGGAGTGGGAGGTGGTAAAGGAGGAGCGAGATGAGCAACTGAGACAGATTGCGAGGGCCGGCAAACAGTGGAAACATACCATCGGACGTACGGTCGACATGCAGGGTTCGTGCCTCTTTCTACGAGCGCGTCTGATTTTGAAAACGGGCTAATTGGACGGACAGTGTATGTATATCGACTGTGTTTGGAGTATGCGAGGCTCTGGGCGGACGATCGAGATGCGATGAATTTCGTGCTGTGATATTGTTGACATGGATAAGTTGCTTGCAATTCTTTGCACATATAACTGCTTTGCAGATTGCTGTATTGATACCACATGTTAATAGAATTCTCTTTAGACCTGGACGTCTTTGCGTTTGACGCCCGGATGTCGCCACTCGTAGGCTATGGTATCGATGTTGTACCAACGGTGGCAGTTATCAATTGACATGATACGCGCTACTACCCGTACCGCCATGTTCTGCAACACCAATACCCCCCGGTTGTCGCCGCGCATCTCATGAAACGTATGAATTTCACCTAAGCAGAGGGACTGGAAAGAACGGGCATTCTCGGCTGCGCCCAAGGCACTGGGCGCACATCATCTGGCCATTAAATCGCCCTCGAGCGTACTGCCAACCACCATCGATCCCTCAGATGCGGGCCATCCAACGCCAGCGCGGGTGGATGTTTCTCTTCACCGTGTTCCTGTTGTTCATGCTAGCAGGCCTGTTTGCGGGTTATCGTGACAGCAGTGGGACGCGAGCGGACTCTGGTGTGGTTACGGAGCACCCTATCTCCGCCCTCATGAGGGATGCCAAAGAGAATTTTATCAAGCGTCTCGCAACGCAGAGCAAGACGCTCCCAGATGCCGTCGAAGAATACCAGCGCCGCTACGGACGTGATCCACCACGGGGGTTCGACGATTGGTGGGCGTATGCACAAGAAAACAACTTCAAGCTCGTCGACGAGTTTGACGCCATCGTTGAGGACCTTGCCCCATTTTGGGAGCTCAGCGGGGAGGAGTTGCGTCGAAGGACGTTTCAGGTATGATCAACTTCTTCGGTCCCTAATAATGACAGCTATTATTAACGTACAGGCGGGACACTTGCCTTCCATAGACCTCATGCATATTGAGGATGGAGAGGTGTTTGAAGTTCTCATGGAAAAAGACTACGTAGACAAAGAGGGCGGCCAGCGATTCCTCGGGTTTCTTTCTCTGATTGAAGACTTTCAACACAAGGTGTGAAAGCTCTGGAGGTCGATCAGCAAGTGACATCAGTGATTCTTTTTTTAGCTGCCCAACATGGACATCGCGATCAACACGAAAGCAGAGGGTCGAGTGCTCGTCCCTTGGGAACATCTAAAATACCCCAACCTCACTGAACAAGACTTGCCTGGTACGCCCCTGCTGTCTTGTTTCCGATGCAAACATCATGCGGCCTCTGCAGGTATAGCAGCAATGTCAACTGCCGATTGGCGAGGAGATGGAAACGTATGGGAAGCATACCGACGCACGTGCCCCCCTCATGCACCAGCGAGACAACTCTACACCCCGTATCGTAATCCAATCGTTCAAAGGAGAGAAGTAGTTCCAGGACAGCTACGAAACCCAGACGAACTTGTGTTTCCCACCACTGTCGACGATGAATTCGATTTCTGTCAGAGCCCATGGGCACGGTATACGCAAGGCCACTTTTTCTCCGACTGGCGCACCGTCCCCATGCTCTATCCCATATTCTCACCTTCAAAAGCCAAAGGATTCGCGGACATTCGGATCCCAAGTCATTACTACCATAGGGGGAGCCAAAAGTACACATATGGATGGGATCCATCAACCGCGGAGGTAAAAGAGGTTGATGATATGGAAGTTCCTTGGGACGAAAAAAGCGATCGAATTTTTTGGCGTGGTGCGACCACTGGCGGAGGTAACACTCCACCAGGGTTTACTCCTACTTATCAACGGCACAGGTACGTGGCTTTTCCCATCCACTAGCGGACTTACTCCCTACTTGCCCAGATTCCTTCGTATGGCCGACGAAAGAACGCTCAATAATGTGATGATCGCGCATGCATCACCTTCGCGGCCTGACACTTTCATCTCAACCACACTCTCTGCTAAAGATGTCAACAATGACATCATGGATGTGGCGTTTGTCTCCGTTGCCGGGACATATCCCGGTGGGAACTCCGAACTGCGCAAGTACCACCGGTTTGCAGATTGGGTGCCACTAGGCACACACTGGTCATACAAATACCTCATCGATCTGGACGGGATGTCGTACTCGGGTCGTTTTATGGCGTTGTTGGCGTCCGACAGTGCCGTGCTCAAGTCAACGGTGTACAAGGAGTTCTTTTCGGATTGGATTCAGCCGTGGTAGGTCGTCGTTTCAGTTATCTGGGCGCATGATTAACATACGACCCTGAGGTTGCATTATATACCCATCTCATCATCATATTCCGAGATCTATAACGTACATGCATATTTCTCAGGGCCCTCAGCGTCAACCCTGGATGCAGCGAACCAGACGGTACAACAGGTGGAGTGGGAGGCTATGAAGAGGGAGCGAGATGAGCAACTGAGACAAATTGGGAGGGCCGGCAAACAGTGGAAACATACCATCGGACGTACGGTCGACATGCAGGGTTCGTGTTTCTTCCTACAAGCTTGTCTGATTTTGAAAACGAGCTAATTGGATGAAAAGTGTATGTATATCGACTGTGTTTGGAGTATGCGAGGCTCTGGGCGGACGATCGAGATGCGATGGATTTCGTCCTGTGATAAGGTTGACATGGATTCGTTTTTACCTGCTTCAATGATATGTAGTCATTTGGTGTATTGATACAGTCGAATAGAATTTGTAGGCCTTTTGCATTTCATCATAAGCACCGTTGTGCAAGAAGGTTACCGACGTTGCGCTCCACTAGACTGCAAACCGAATAGCTTGGCATTCCCTGCCGTTATTTTGCCTTGGCTGATTATTTCCGCAATCTAGAAGCCGTTAATGTAAGTGGGGCAATCGAGGGTCCTCATGCCGTGCCGAGAGACTCATCCCCGCTTTCCGTCCCCAAGGTTGAACAACAATCTGGCCGTACTCGGTTCGCCTCGGGCATGGGTCGCAGACGCCCTCTTCCGGAATCTTCACGAATAGCTCAGGCTCGTTTGCGATCCCGAGTTTCGTCGTGGTGTGGATGGAAAGATCATGGAGCTCATGATTGCAAATATAGAATCGGCGGTCACTAATAATAATAATAATCACACGACGCCGGATGAAAGCTTGGAACCGACTAACCTCTTCGGAAACGCGTCGAGTGGGTAGCGAGTACGCCGCACGCGTACTCACGGCACATAACGAAACAAACTGTAGAATCAGCCTCGATGTTTGAACCCACCTAAACGCCGCGCCACGAGCGAGCGCTTTTTTATCGTGTTCAACTTCGGACCACCCCTTGATACCGATCTGTCCGTTGCGTTGGGTCACATTTGATTTGGTGACCCCGCACGAATTTGTATTCACTGTCAGTGGAGCTTACATGTCAGCGCTTATTTGACAAGTACGCGTGGCAAACCAGTTTCACTATGGTGACATTGTTTTCTTATTTCCTGCGAAAACCTAAGCCCCGTCAGTTGAGATTGCTAATGGCTTCTGGTCTCTCATGCCATGCGCCCGTGGAGCTCTCCGCCGGAACCCCGGTTCTTGCGTAAACCTAAATTAGGACACCTAGTTTTGGTAAACGCCACCCAAGGATCGGCATCTGCTGCGCAGACATGTTTAGTGCGCAGATACGAGTTCCGGCTACCTTGCCCGCCCAAGGCACTGGCATGTCGCCCTAGCTGATACTATCATGTCTGATGCTCGAGATAGCGACTGGTACCTGCTAGCAGTGATGCGCCGTAAAGGCTTCTTCTTATCTGAACTGATAGCATCATAGTACATCATGACTAGGGCTCTGTTCATAACACCCATATTGGGCATACCCCCGGTTGTCGCCGCATAGTGATGAAACATATTAATACAAGAGAAGCGGAAAGGAATAGACCCCCGTCATTCGAGCTGCGTGCACGTAGTCTGACCGTCGGTCTGCCTTATTAACTAACCACCGTCTTCCAGAGATGCGGGTCATCGAGTTCCGGCGCGGATGGATCTCTGCCCTCTCCGTGTTTCTACTGTTCATGCTTGCGGGCCTGTTCGCAGCTCATCATGACGGCACGGGTGTCCGACCAGCTATTCGAACGCGTTGGGCTGCCAAGTGGTTTTCTATGAACCCTGATGTGATCACCAAACATCCCATTTCCGCCCTCATGAAGGATGCCAAAGAGGCTTTCACCCAGCGTCTGTCAAGACAAAGCAAGACTCTCCCGGATGCCGTGGCGGAGTACAAGCGCCGCTACGGACGGGATCCACCTCGCGGATTCGATGACTGGTGGGCATTTGCCCAGGAGAACGACTTCAAGCTCATCGACGAGTTTGACGCCATCGTTGAGGACCTTGCGCCATTCTGGGATCTCAGCGGAGAGGAGCTGCGCCGCAGGACATCTCAGGTACGATCGACCTTCTCCGGACCGGATTCGTACCCTGACAGCTATTTATAAACAGGTAGCACACTTGCCTTCCATTGAGCTCATGCGTATCGAGGATGGAAAGGTGTCTGTCGTAGCCTTTGAAAAAGATTACGTAGACGAAGAGCGTGGTCGACGGTCCATTGGATTCCGTTCTCTGACCGAAAGGTTTCAGCACAAGGTACACAGAAGGTGGTCGTCACGAAAGGGACATGACGTTGATTTCGTGTTTAGTTACCCAGCATGGACATCGCGATCAACACGAAGGCAGAGAGTCGAGTGCTCGTTCCTTGGGAGCATATCAAGTATCCAAATCTCACTGAACAAGACTCGTCTGGTACGCACATGCCATTTCGTGTTTGATCCGATCGTTATTCTATGCAGAAGATAAAACAGCGATGTTCAGTGATTTTACTGCCGACTGGCAAGGAAAAGGGAGCGTCTGGGAAGAATACCGGCGCACGTGTTCTCCTGATACCCCAGCTAGGCAACTCTACAGTTCGTATCGCAATCCAAACGTTCAAAAAAGAAATGCGCTCTTGGAACATTCACGAAATTTAAATGAGTCATTTACGTTTGCCATCACTGTCGACGATGATTTCGATTTCTGTCAAAATCCATGGGCTCGGTACATGCAGGGCCATTTTTTCTCCGATTGGCGGACTATCCCCATACTCTTACCCATATTCTCACCTTCGAAAGCCAAGGGATTCGCTGATATTCGGATCCCGAGTCACTACTACCACAAGGCGACAAAAAAGTACACATACGGGTGGGATCCTGTGGCCGGCAAGGTAAATGAGGTTGATGACATGGAGGTGCCTTGGTGCAAAAAGAGCGACCAGATCTTTTGGCGTGGTGCAACAACTGGAGGGGGTAGCACACCACCAGGGTTTTCTGCAGCTTATCAGCGACACAGGTATTCGTCTCCTCGATCAACAAGTGGACTCACCATGACCCCTACGTCGTCAGATTCCTTCGAATGGCTCATGAAGGCGCGTCTCATAATGTGACGATTGTTCATGCCTCGCCCTTGCGACCAAACACGTTCATTGCTACGACAGTCCCTGCTAAAGGGATCAACAACGACATCATGGATGTAGCATTTGTTTCCGTGACTGGATCCTATCCTGGTGGTGAATCTGAGCTGCGAAAACATCACCGCTTCGCGGACTCTGTTCCTCTTGGAAAACATTGGTCGTACAAGTACCTCATCGACTTTGATGGCATGTCCTACTCTGGGCGCTTCATGGCGTTGATGGCATCCGATAGCGCGGTGGTCAAGTCCACGGTGTACAAGGAGTTCTTTTCGGACTGGTTACAGCCATGGTAAGTCCTGCGGCACTGTAATGTTTGTTGCAGATTCGGGAGCTGACGCGGGTTACGTCCAAGGTTGCATTATATCCCGCTCTCTTCGTCGTATTCTGAGATCTACAACATTCATGCGTATTTCTCGGGCCCGTCAGAGTCGACAATGGACATCGTAAACACGACGGTGCGGAGCACGGCAGATTGGCAGGCGGTTAAAAAGGTGAGAGATGGCGAGCTGCGGCAGATTGCGAGGGCGGGAAAGCAGTGGAAACATACGCTCGGACGGACAAGCGACATGGAAGGTACGTGGAATGCAATGCTTGCAACTCTAAAACGGAGAAGCTGACTGGATGGATGAACCCACAGTATACGTGTATCGATTATGTTTAGAGTATGCGAGGCTTTGGGCAGACGATCGAGACGCAATGAGCTTTAGATTATGATTTTCTGGAATAGATTAGGCGGTGTGCATAACTGTATAGTTCAGGATGCTGCATTTGTATAATTCACA
>JBBPUC010000261.1:0-30001 GCA_038094375.1 Tubosaeta aff. heterosetosa | reverse complement strand
TACCATTATTTACCAGAAGCGCACATAGAGCCTGAAGTCCACTCTAGTTTCCTCTTTGGTTACTCATTGTGGACTTCAGGTCTGTAGTCACATTTCCTCTGCTTATATATCATTGGTTACTCATTGTAGACTTCAGTCCTTGCTCCCAGAGGCTTCCTGAATCGACCCACCAAGTGGCTAGTTCGCTTATTCAGCCCTTTGTCATCAACATCTCAAGCTACTCACTACAAATAGGGCTATCTGCCATATCCTCACATACTTTATTTTTAGCAAGTTACATGCCATCTCTAATTTTATACAACTACATAATATGTAAAAGCACCTAGCCATTCAGCAAGGCTGTTGAGTAACATAACTGCTCGCACATTCCTCTAGAGTCTCTAATTGGTTAACAGTACATACCATAAAGCCTTGCATGCCCTGACCATAACAGTCAGTGAAGTCCATCCTGTTGAAAGCTAAGGATTGAAGAAGCAGACTAGCTACTTGTTGGGTTGACTCAAGATTTGGATTGCCATGTCTGCTCTCTCTAAGTCTATAATCTATCATCACAATGCTAGCAGTGGAAGTTGTTTCAAAACTATACAGACATACCTACTATTCTTTATAAAACATTTGCACTGATCAACCTAATTAGACTGAAGGTTACATTTAGCTTTATATTTCCAGGTCATTTGTATCAAAGTGTAGTATAATATGTACAATGCATCTATAGCTACTCTAGACTTCTAAATCCAGCAACAAACATCCTTTTTACATCAGATGAAAAATTTATATTTTTTGAATGCATCATCACTATTCCATTCTTGATAGTTCCTCTTTTGAGAAAGGCTAGGACTTTCTCTATTTGTACAGACAAGGTCTGAAACAATTTCAATTTTGAAAGGTTTAGAATGTTTCTAGTGACTCACCACAAATATCAACATTAAAGTGATAAAATATTGTAGAAGAATAGAAAAAAAAACTACATCTAGTAGAACTTTAAAAATAAGGTCTAGCTCCCAAAATGCAAGCCAAGCTTTCTTTTTGAAATCAAATTTCACTAAGAATAAAATTAACAATAGTTTATGAAGTTGCAGGCACTCTACCTTTCCCATTCCCAAATACAAAAGCCACGAGGGCACAAAACCTCCTGCAATCATTTTTCTATCTACATATGGCTTTGTATGAACTCTAGGCCATGCACCACTGAAAGGAATTATTGAACAGAAGTTGAAAAAGTGGTCAAAATAAGATGGTATATACTTTTACCCCCAGCACTTGGCTGCATTTTCAAACCTTTCTGTACAACCAGAGAGATAATGCCTAAGTAGGTTACAAATGTATTGTCTAGAGTAAATTAGTAGTTTACTGTTCTATATCAGCTAAAAGAAACTTCACCTAATGTCTGCTATGGACTACTTGAAATGAAAGCTTTTGCCTTCTTGTAGTGTTTCTCATGCCAAGCAACAATACATGGCTCCTACACATGCTTTAGTATTTCTAGCTATTTTTAATAAGCTTGCTGGCTGATGAGCACTACTTATGTATGTATTTAAGTAAGCAAGTAAAGTAATTTTCATGAATTGTGTGCACCTTACAGACTAAATATATGATGGGGAATTCATGGGTGATAACCAAGACAGCTTCTATGTCTGATCATGGTTCTAATGCTTTCAATAACATGCTAAGTGCTTTTGCCATGTTCACATTTACCCCCCTCTGTTGAGACCTATATTTGCTGCCTTTTTATGTAGCTTCTTGTGTCTAGCTATGTCAAGCACAGCGTACTGATAGGCTGGTACATTATAAGCATGGAAAAATGTCATTCCAACTAGGCTGCCCTTTAGTACAACTCATTCCTCACACTGTCCCTGTCTTTCTGAAGCTTAGAGACCTTAGAAAAAAGTGAGAACACTTCAGCCCATTGCTCCTGGAGTGCCATAGCAAACTCCTTTTATTGCTTTGGGAAAAGATTTACTGGTTGAAAGCCATATGTAACCCATCTAGGAAGCTCACCAGGGTAGTATTGGGTAAATGAAACTCATGTTTCCCCCTTCTTAACCCCCATATTTCCATACTGCAGAGTGCCAGATAGTATAAGCAGAATAGATCTAGGTGGAAACTTGATAACTAGCTTGAGGTCAAAATGAATAAGATGACCTTCAGCATCTGGATCAAAGTTACCCCCAGACTAAATGACATATAGATTATATGGGACATTAGTACTATCAATATGTTCTGCTGTCATAACCTGGGGCCCACAATTGAAGGTAGCAGTTGGGAAGATGCTATTTTTGAATATTTAAACCGGCCTTGAGCATTGACTCCTCAGCTGGGATAACTGTGTTCTATACATCTCCCAGATCTTTGGTGTATAGTAGGCAAAGGCATCTGGAGTAACACCAAGGTCAGCATAAACAAAAAAGGTGCAAAGGATATATGGTTTGTAAACTTAGCAATTCTCTACACTACTCTGCTAGAGGGCAAGCTGGACAGAATTTTGGAACTGTAGCTATTGTGAGACAAATTGCCAGAGGCCTGCTTATTGCATTAGAGAAATACTGATGATATATTCACTACCTACCTGCTGCCCCCCTCCATAAAAAGCCCCCCATACAGAGCACAGATGTTGCTACAATAGTTTCCAGCCTGTCTAATATCCACCATATTCCTAGCACTCAGTAGCACTTACTGTAGGTGGCTTCATTTATCATGCCATCCTACTCTAGGTCACTCACTAGCTGCCCTGCATGAATAGCATAGACATGGCTATCCACATCAACTAGAACATGTAGTGCTCTGTAAGCCTTTTAGTTGGATATGCCATTAAATTTCAGAGGTAACATGTCTTCCATCCTATTTAACAACTCTATATCCAAGATCTAAAAGCTCTCAAAGCTCCCATGCTCCTACATGCAGTATATACTTTTAATGGAGATTAACAAACCCACCAATAGGAGTTAGGAGGTTATGTATGGTGAAATCAACTGGCAACACCTGTAGTATAGGCATGTAGCCCAACTGAGACCTTCAAAGCAGTCCAGAATGCATTGCACTCAATATCTTGCACTTTTCTCAGTGGTGTCTCTAGTGAGATGTCCTTTCACCTCTTAATTCATGCCAGAAAGGGCTAACAGGTGTAGGAATGGATTAGCAGGAGAGGATGCTGGGCAAGAAATACTGTAAGTGTCCAAGCCTGTCAGGTGCATGTCAAGTAGAGAGGCCTCACTGTCATCCAAACTGGAGCCTGTAGCCTCAAGTGTCTATGTGGTTGATTTGCACAATACATTTTCCAGGCTTCAAGACTCTAGTTGGATCACAGGAAGAGAGAACTGCAGAGGTTGCAGAAGAGGGTCAGATACAGAGCAGCTGTGGTGTGTAGGAATTGTATAAGCTGACTGTGCAAAAAGTTGACAAGTTGAAGTGTGATAACAGAACAATGACTGGCAATATGAAGGCTAAAGCTGGTACCAGCATCTAGAAACACAGTGTGTGCAAATAGCAGTCTATAGGTGTATAGCAAGAAGGCATAGTGTATGTAGTAAAATTTCCTCAGTGAGGGTAAGCAATTATCATGATTTATCAATGGCCTGCATCTACAAGTTGGGCTAGGCTAAGTGATCCAAAACCCATCAAGTTTTGATACTGTAAATAGTTAGGTTAGGGACTCATTCTTGTTTTGGTTATTACTGACATGTTTCCACTAATCAATGTTCTTCAATGCCAGTGGGCTAAGAGTTGGGAAGTCATCAAGTGATAACATTACTTGGCCACTTTGAAGATGTGGTTAGGGTAGGCTAAACAAGTAAAAATGTAGGATTTTTCCACTCAAAGTGGCTACTCCCACTACATGCATGAATGAAGGTTTCCTGACACAACTGATTGATGAAAATTACAATTGTTGCTGATACAGTCAACTCTCTTATAATCTATACCTTTTAGATCCTCTGACTTAGTTCACAGGGGTTTTAAGTATATAACCCATACTCTATACTCCATACCAACTTGATACCCTTCTGAGAAGGCCTTAGAAGCAGATTTCACAGTTGACAAAATACTAGCAGATTCTAGACTAAAAAATAGACTCTGACTCTAGCCTAGTGTTCAAGTAATTTTACTCTGGTTTCAAGAACCATGGATATTTGGAAAGAACAGCTCACTCATATCCCTCTACTTACTCCTCTTTCTATTCTCATGACACATTATCTTGATCATTCTGATCTGACAGAAGTTGATAGGGAAATCATGCCACTCTTTCATATCATTCCTACCCATGGTTATTCTCATTTTGTCATTCACACCAGCTTCAATTGTAATCACCTGGAAAATCTCAGAGATCCTATTGGTATTCATGCTGATTCAAATCATACTAGATGCAAACAGTGGACTGCCAAGCAAAGATCTTTAACTACTATTACTATAAGAGTAAAGAATTATCAGGATCTCAAGATGAAGGTAATAGCCTCTTTTGATCTTGCTTTTCTATTTCCTGATATCTTGTAGTTATAGGATCATTACTTTGAAGGGATTAGAGCCACTGATAAATATATCTATATTCCAAATGATCTGATGAAAGAGTAAGTTCAATTTTTTTTTTTCATAAACTGTTCTCAAAGACAACTTGTCATCAAGCACTTCATTATAAATTTGTAATGCTGATGGTTCTTTGTTGGCTTTTATCTCAATTTGCCATCTTACCTTTAAGATTTTTTGTCAAACAGACTCAAGTTCTGTTTCTAGTATGAAATGTTTATATCCAAGAGTAGTGAAAAAGAAGAAGATATGGGATTTGAAACAGTATAGTATATATGATTTACTACAATTGTATCCCTTTTTTCCATTTTTTTCATTGAATTCAGTATAATGAACTGAGGTGGTAATGGCTCTCACCAGCCTAAAGAGGAAGGCCAGTATGAAGTTCTAGTTCACAGTATGTTGACCAAATCTATGTCTTAAACTCTTACATCATTTAGGTCCCTTGCCCTAGCAGGTACTCTGCTGCCACACAACCCCCCACCTTACTCCTTCAAAGCATTATATACAGGCTTCTTTCTTCATTATGAGTTTTTTTGTCATATTACATGATGTCATTACTTACTCTTGTAGAATGATTTCAATTCCTTCTCTAGGACTATTGTCATGATTGGTCATTGACATTAAATGTGGCAGTGCCCCATGGCTGCTACCTGTTACTTTATGGCAATTTCCCACCATCTCTTGCTTTTTCTAAGGAATAAGCTATAATCATCATTCAAGAAATAATTATATAGGAGCAAAGTAACAGTGGTGGCTTACAGTGGTTTCCTGCAGATAGTGAGTCATTTTTTTCATAGTCTCCTCCTGTCTTTAGAATGGACTATAAAATGTTGCCCTCAGCATACCATTACACCTTTCAATATCTCCCACATTCATAATACACATACTTCAATGGAACGATTATTGGGGACACCATCACTGGCATTAATTTCTTTCTCTTCTGGTTTTGAGATAAGTCCAAAATCCTCTATACCTACTCATGGATTTACATACTTTAAAACAGGCAATGTAGTTCTTAAACCCAGTGATGTGCCTGATAGTCTTTCACACACTGTGGTATCCTAATTCTATTGGGTGTTTCTATGTCTAGAGACCATAACAAGGTTTGTGGGGTGCTCTAGTAGCTAATATCCCCAGTACAGTTGATACTATGTCTTTTGTTCTTGCAGCTTGTACCCAACTTTTTATTGACAGGTCACTCATGACACACAGATCATTATTGAGTGAACTTGCAATTTGTAGCCATAACATCAATATCATATACATAAATCAGTTCAGTGGATACAAACAGAAAATATCTTACTATTTTCATGACATTGAGGACAATACCATGAGGTGAGTGGACAAGCAAACAATGAGTAATATCCAGGTTGATTTGTAGTAGTTGTTCTAGTCACTATCTAGAGACTAAGAGGCTGTGTTTGTATCTGTTGTACTTGCTATTTTTTACTAGAACATTATGTCCTATGTATATCATCCTGCTTGCTTTACATTTATCTTCCAACTTTAACCAGCTCAAGGCCATCAGTATAGCCTCAGAAGTTGATTGTTTATGGTTTCCACTTAGTTTGCTAAGGATTTGCTGTAGCTTCATGTTGTGTCTGGTGTTGTCTACTATTCATACATAAGTGCCTCACACTATCAAAGATGCCCTCCTCAATCTCATTTACACTATACTCTATATTGACTCAAAAAAGTGTCCCGATTTTGGGTCATTTTGGACAAATGTATAAATTGCCATCAAAAGAGAGAACACTAAATACTAAAAGTATAGTTTCAAGTTGATGCTCAAATAAGTGTCACAATGACATGTCATTTTAATATGGTTATATCTTAGTGCCATGATAACTGAATCACATGATCTAAGTAGTGTTAGAATGTCAAGAGCAAGTACTATCATTTCATCTTGCAATCATTTGGTCTTATTTGGTCTAAATCTCTGGTGATTTATACATTTGTCCAAAATGGCCCAACATTATGACACTTTTTTGAGCCACTGTATCTGAGAGGAAAAAGTTCAAGGGAAAATGGCATTAAGGACAACAAACAAACATTCAATTTACATAGAATAACAATGTCATCTTTCTATACCTATGATAACCATCCTAGGTACTGTACATCTTCTGAAAAGCATTGACTCTAATATCTTTCTGCATAGTGTGAGGCATAGATATAGTAGATCAACAATCATAAAGGAGTGTATCCATTCTGAAAGGTAACAAGCTCTGACTAACCAAGGAAAATGAATTGATAGTTGACCATTTGTGCTCATTTTTCTTTCCACATAAATGAGTGTCATGATATTGATAATGTTCACCAGGTAGCCTTTTGTCAAGTCACAAATTGTAGTGAAAGTGTTCCTCTGTTGCCTTTATTAGAATTCCAAAATGACTAGGAAATAGACAAACAATACTGGAATTGTCTTTGGAATCTAGGTAATTCAACCTATATTTCTTCTGTAACTTACAACTTGTAGAGTTAGTACCTCTTTTGTTAAGAGGCTTGTGTGTGAGCTGGATATTGTACATAGAGTTGGTGGTGTTTGAGGAGACATCAATGCCTTTAGTGCCAGGAGGGAATTGGCTAAACTCTGTAATAGTGACTAATATAGTATTAGTAGAGGAAAAGAGCATGTTAGAGCTATAACATTCAACTAGGTCAATTAAATTCACAGAAAGAAGAATAATTGAGTGTTCTCAGACAATGCATGGATATACATTTACTATAGAAGAACTAACACCATTGAGTTCAGAGTATGTATGTATTTAAAGATGGCACCAAATGAAAACTGAAGGATAATTAGAAAAGAATGTGAAAGGAATGATGGCTTGACTGAATCAACCCTCATGCCTTTGAGAACAAGAGAATACACTCTCCCAATCTAAATATTTCAACTTGCTGTTGAGAGACCATAATCTTTAAATTGTAAAAAGTAAGGTCTTTGACAACCTCAAGGATAAATTGCTGTACACCATTTTGAGAAGGCCAGACCATGAAAAACTTGCCATCTATATAGCATGTATTGTCATCTTCAAGATGAACAAGATCCTTGGTATATCACTTTTCAGAAAAGTAGCCTTATATAGCCAGATGTTCAAGAGTAAAGGACAAGATTTGTTGTTACTGTATGTAAGCCTTGATAGCACAACAACTAGAGATCTACTGTACCTAGGTGTGGAAAAGACTAAGAGTATTACTGTGATTGGTTAAGTACACACAAGCAATTAAAGGAAGTCAATTTCTTTTGTGATCTACTTTGATATGATATACAAACCTATAAGAGGTAGTGAGCAATATGGTGGGGGTTACAATTAGTGAACACTGAAGGCTAGATTCTACCAAATACCAACAGCCATTAAATGTTAAGGGTAAAGAGAACAAATGTTAGTTTGGAAATAAGGTAACTACCAAAACACATCAGTACCAGTCTATTATACAGTGACTCCAAAAACAGTTGTAATGTCTAACATTGCACACCACAACAATGCATGGAAATATTACTTAGCATTGGTAGAGACAAATATAGTACTTGCCGTTGGCTACAAATGGGTCATTTGGTCATGTGATTTCAGCCAGATATGGATGATATATGACCATTTTAATGTGATAACTCCATTGCAACAGTTTTTTCACTTCTAGTGGAGAGTGTGGAATCTTGAAGAATGTATATATAAGGTGGCATTTTTTGGTCATACAGTCAAAGATACATGTATAAACATTATGTAAGAGCTCTCACACCCTCTCATTTCTATTAGCAAAGCTATTTAAATTATCATTTTCCATTTATTAGAAATATTTTGAATTTCAGCTACATAAAAACAAGCTTGTTCTCATATTATAGAGTTCTAATATGAGTCTTACAAATCCATTCAAGCACTAATGAATTGCACACTACTCAATTTCACCATAACAGGCAGTTTAATACTGAACATGGCATGAAGTTTATATTTCACTTTTCTGTATTTACTTATACATGTACATATGTAAAGAATTTAGAGTGAGTTGACTCACCAAATATGTCTTGAATGTTACCTCTCAAACTATTTCATCTAATACCAGTTGGATTTGGTCAAGAAATTCAGTATGAGAGTTTAACATTACTAATAAAATTCTCCTCTTTTTAATAAGCATTAGAATATTGGTATCAATCCTATTAGTTATGTGATAGACATCAATATAAAGTAATTGGAATATCATTATATAATGCCATGAAGGAAGAAATACATTTATTGACTTATAGATGCCTAGACTTTATATGAGACTCTGGGGACTATATATGATTATTGACAAACTGGACAACCCATATGATATTATTGGAAACCATTATAGGTATATTGATGACATTCTCTCCTAACAAGATGCAAACTAATCCTATAATATGATAGAAATCAATAGAGGATATCATGGATACTGAATTTTCAGTCTTTTTCAATAGACCAATTTATATCTGAAATGCTCAATGACATCCAATTTGACATATTAAACCCAGATTAAACCTCTGAAACATGAGAACAAGCTTGTTTCTAGCTGAAATTCAAAATATTTCTAATAAATGGAAAATGATAATTTAAATAGCTTTGCTAATAGAAATGAAAGGGTGTGAGAGCTCTTACGTAATGTTTATACATGTATCTTTAACTGTATGATCAAAAAATGCCACCTTATATATACATTCTTCAAGATTCCACACTCTCCACTAGAAGTGAAAAAACTGTTGCAATGGAGTTGTCACATTAAAATGGTCATATCTCATCCATATCTGGCTGAAATCACATGACCAAATGACCTATTTGTAGCCAAGGGCAAGCACTATATTTGTCTCTACCAATGCTAAGCAATATTCCCATATGTTGCACACCACAACAACGTTAGACATTGCAATGATTTTTGGAGTCACTATATAAGCAAAGGAAGAGAAAGATTTGATTATCCCATTAATGTCTGATAAATAATCATAAATGATAAGAGCTCATCTATAAATGGTAAAGCATTGGTCTTAAAGTTCAATTTGAGTGTAGGAGAGCTCAAGAGCAAAGTTGCAAGATAGGTCTTCATCTATGAGAATGTGGTTGACCTAGAGAAACAATTGAAAGAGGATATCATTAATCAATTCCTTGAGTGACCAGTATGTAATGGAAAGAGAAAGTGATGGTGATGTATAGCCAGATATTTCTTGAGATCTGGATAGAATGTATAACAAAGTATACATCAGAGGGGTAGAGAGCCAAGTAATATGAAAGACAGCATAGTCAATGTAAAGGTGAAGAGTAATAACAACATCCTAGAGATGTTCAAGTTCTAAAACAGTATATCATAGGTTAATGCTATTACCCTAAAGATGTTTGTGCCAGAAGACAACTAAGGCTGTTTAGAGATCTATTAATGCTAATAATGTTGTCTTTGATGAGCTTACAGTAGGTTAAAGATTAAGACAAGTATAAGGGAAAATAAAGACATTAAGTGTATCAAGAGATCATTCATGGAAGGAGTAAAAGAAAGGGAGATAATGGAGGGGCTTTATTACGTATGCTTAGAAACTGATAGAGCATCAATCCTTAGAGAAGTGTAAATTCTGACAATAGAAGTAGAGTATCAAAAAAGAATCATTTCGATAATCAAATTAAACAACCAATTTGAGTCAGCAATTAGAGCCTGATATTTAATAAAAAGTTACTAAAATGAAAGTAGCCTCTTAAATATAGTATATTGTCAAATGGAGTAAGATACTGTTTTTATTAGAATGCATGTGAAAAGGGTGTCATATTCAGTTGTGCATTAACCTGAGGTAGTGTGACTTGTAAATAAATTATGAGCATACAGAAAAGAGTTACATTAACATTAGTGATTAAGGAAATCACAACAATTTTTCTCTATGCTCCTAATGAAGTTTTTCAATTCTCTGATATATAATCTGAGATGACTCTTATATGCCTATTTATTCTTCACTGATACTTCCTGGAGTACACTCAGATTGTTGAGATCAGGTGAAGGCTGAAGTTTGGTAACAATCAATAAGTACTTTTGTTCCACTGAGTTTAATCATATGAGAGTATGCATGCTTGAGTTTTTGGACTTTTGTTGTGACAGTGGTACCTCACCCTGAACATCTAATTTACAACTGGAGCCCACAATAAGGGGTTCATCTTGGTCTGTGAGAAGGTTGCTCTAACCCACACCTCAGTGCATTGAGCTTGAGGATCTTGTTTCTTGCTTTTGTCAACTAAACATCTCATAGGACTCTGAGTTCTCCATTCTGGTAACTGTTATGGTTCTATTTATTTTCACATTCACATTCACTTCATGCTTTATCTTATCTTCATCAGGATCTTATCAAGGGTCATAGCCATGCTATGTGGTAAGTACTAACTTGATACATGTTACAGCCAGACTGTGCCATAAGTGCTGACACATCCTTGATCTGATCTATGACTCATTTCCATTTCACATGAAACACATTTCATCTCTTATCTTTTTTATCTATGACTCATACCTTATCTCAGCTATGCCCATAGCCTCACACATGTATGACTCATGTTCTTCATTCCCATTCTATGCAAGGCTGTGCCTCTTATCTATAGGGTTAAGGGTATTTCTATATTAGTGACTTATCAGTAGATTTGGTCACAACATGTACATACAGTAGAACTAAGATATAAAGGCCAAGGGCTTGCCTGGGACATCTTCCCAGTCAAGTTCACTTGGAGTTTTCCTTCATACTTCTTGTGATTCCACCTCTTCTTGGCAAAGGTTGCCACCCTCTAAAGTTAACAGTTTCACTAGTTTGAAGTTGTTTCAGTAACTCTGAAAAGAGCTTGTCACTTCTGCATCAGTCTTCTCTTGACATCATCTAGAATAATGTTCATTCTAGGCAGATTTATAACCTCTACTCCTTGTCCTTCCACACCAATTCCACATTCTCCTGAAAGTGTTCCACTTTCTCATTTGACTCCACTTGAATCTTCATTTGCTCAATCTAAGTCTTCTAGCTGTTCCCCTTCCCCTTCCCTCCATTCCCTACTTGAACCTACTGAATATCCAGATACATCCTTTATTTCTCCTCTTTCCTTTGCCAAAACCTCATATCTACCTTAAACATCTTCTCACATTCCACTTCTCTTACTGGCTTTCAATCTGGTTGCTTATCCATTTGATCTAGTTGTGCTTCCTGTTTGTCTATCCACTTACCCTCCACAGCTGCCTCCAATCTCTCAATCCCTCCAGTTCAAAACCTAGCACCAATAGCCTAACAACAGTTCTATATGCCTCTTTGTGACACTCCCAACACTTCAAAATTTGACTACAAGACGCCATCTCAGCTCTCTCACTATCTAGAGGACATCAACTTTTTAGGGGTTCATGGTAATCTGGATGCTACTGGAAAGATTAAGGCTACTATCTGTTATACAGATTTGGAAGAAGCTGAGGTTTGGAAGATGCTTCTGGAGTCTACTGATGCTCTGGCAAATTGGAATGACTTTTGTATTGCTGTCAAAAGATTATACAGTATCTGAGATGCAAAGGTATTGATTAGTATTGCCATGCTGATCTTCAGTATCTACTCAATGATTACCAAAAGAAGCAAATGCATAACCAAGACGATCTTGGAGAGTATAGTTGGAAGTTCCAGAAGATAGCCACTGGTCTTGTTAATAACTGGAAGTTATTGCCTCTAGACCGAGATGCATACTTCTTTATGGGGTTTCCAACCTTGCTTCAGGAGTAGATCTGTCACCAGTTATCCATCATTAAGCTGACCTCCATCTAGACAATCTGTGTTCTATTGAGGATGTCATTGCTACTATCAAGTTTCTTCTCTCAGGATCTATGCTCTATCCTGTGCTTGCCTCTACTATAGCACCTACCACCACATCATCATCCGTGCCCCATCCTTAGTCTGCATTCCAACCCACTCATGTACCCATCATATCTCTATCCATTCTGCAGTCAACATATGCATCTAGACCATCTATGAAAGTGGAATCCAACATGTCTATACATCTACCAGCAGTCTGTAAATTCTGTGCAGGTCCTGGACACTTCATGTATACCTGTCAAGTCTATATGGAGTATACAATACTGGTAAGGCTGTCTGTAGCAATGATGGCAGACTCTACATGCTAGACAGATCAGAGATTCTGTGTGTTCTAGGTAGTCATTGCATCAAGGATGTGATTGATCAGAGTCTTGGTCAATCTTTGTAGGCTTCCTCATTCTTGACTACTCTGGTTATGCATATTACCACTGGAATCCTGTCTGCTGTGTATCCAGACACTCTTGCTATCCTTGACATTGATACCTCTGTGTTCATATCTACCAAAGTAGAGATAGAAGGTGATTATATATCTGTTGTTGCTGACAATGATTTTCAGCCATACTTACATAGTTTAGACATGGGCTAACTTCCAAGTAGATAAGGCTAAGGACCCAATGGGGAAATGTGTCCACTTTGACAGAGTCTGGATACCATCTTATAAGAGATTGGAAAACTGTGTGCCTACTGTCATAGAGGAAGTCTTATCTTTAGAATTGCAAAATGCTTTGTCATCCTCCAGCACACCTCCAACTCATTCCACACAGTCTGCTTCTACTCTAACTGGACTGTCCAAGTCCACACTCCCTGTCATCAATCCAAGCAATGCCAATCCAGCTTATCCTACTCTGACTACCACATCTACAAATCACCTTTTTTGGGACAGTGGCAATAGTAATTAACATAATATTATAGCATGTACATACAGTAACACAGATGACAGCATGACATAACTACAGTGTGATGACAGTGACTTGGCAACTTACAGCCAGTCACACAGTCACAGCACCTGAATTGGATAGTGGGCAACAGCAGTCTACAGTCCCACAGGCAGGACTAGCGAAATTAACTATAGTAAGCCCTAATCACTTATACTAATCAGCCAAGACTTAGCAATTTTTTTTACAGTGTGAGGTCACATGACCATGTACAGTATGGTATGTTCAACTTCTCTCATTTCCTTGTTACTGACTCTACCACCACTCCTATCTGCCACTTGGCACCATCTACCCCACACTTACACAACCACCATCACCATATGATGATAATTGTGAGGGTACACACCTACCACCACTGTTAGAAATGCAACTCCAGAACTCTAGAGTTCATGAAGATAATGTACTATATCCTTTTGTAGTATAGTTGATCATTGCGCTGATCCATGCTGAGGTCACTCTAGCTGCTCTAACCTCATAGTGCTGCGCCTTTCATCCTTCCTATTCCAGAACACCTATTTTCACCTATCCTACTCTGGAGTGATCCAGAGTTACCCAGAGTTAGCAAGCATGTGTCTATAGGTATTTTACCTTCAAACTTTCTCCCTCTCACCTCAGTTGTATCTCTACTCTAGTGGCACAGTCTGAGATGAGATCCTTTTTTTAGTCACTATACTTATGTTACCTTAGTTAGAGATTACTACCCCTATCTTAGATTCTGACAACCATCTCAATGACAATGTGTAAGGGCTAAGGTGACACAATGGCCATGGCAGTGACTACAATAGGATGAGATGAGGATGAGGGCATGCAGTAGCATGCCCACTTCCCCAATGATGATGTGTGGTGACACAACTGCAATGATGATGACAAGAAGGGTGGGGACAACACAACAGCATGCCCAGCACCAACTCTCACAGCAGCAAGGTAGTGCAAGAACTTATGTGCGACCACCACCAACTACAATGACAGCAAGATGATACAACAGGGTATACATACATCACCACCACCACCACCAACCACAATGATGGCAAGGTACCACCATGACAAGTGTACCAGGATTGTGCCCCAGTGATTGTAACAGTGGTGTATCCACCCCTAGGTAATGACGAGGATGTGGGTGGTGCATTGGCATGCCCACTATTAATGATACAACCATGGAAAGGCAGTGCAACTAGCATGCACACTCACCATCATGGTGGCATGCTCAATGTCAATCCTACTAGGTGACACAATGGTGTGCCCAGTACTAACACCATGACAACAGCAAGGCAATGCAACCAGCATGCATACCTACCACCATGATGACCACAGCCATGGCATGCCGACCACCAATGCCACCAGGTGATGACAAGCAGGGGACAACCAGTGCAACAGCATGCTGACTACCAACACCACTAGGCAACCATGAAGAGGATGGAGGCAGCACAATGGTGTGCCTACCACTAACACCATGATGATGACAAGTAGCTCCATAGTGTGCACACCACCCAATGACAGCACAAAGGTATACCTTCCACCACCATGACACCAATGGTAAAAGTGAAAGAGTATAGCAGACATGTGGGGCCACAACAGTGTATGGCACCACCACTATCATGATGGCAGGGAGGGGCACAACCATGAATGGTACACCCACCATTTATCAGGATGGCATGTGGGAGGTGCAACTATACATAGCAAACTCACTATCCACTGGACAATAAGGGTGATGGGGAGCACGACAGCACCCCCAGCATCCACCAGGACAACTCACAGAAGGTACAACTGCACATGGACCACCACCACCACAATGGTAGAGAGAGGCACAACTGTGCATGGCACACCCACCACCCACTAGATGACAAGAAGGAGGGAGTACAACAGGGCTCTCACTACCCACCAGGACAACTCATGGAAGGTGCAACCACACATGGCATCCTCAACACCCACTAGGACAATATGTGAGAGGCACAATGGCATACTCTCTACCAACTAGACAGCATGCAGGGGGTGTAACTGCACACAACACCACCACCACAATGGCATGGATAGGCACAACCATACACAGTGGACTCACCACCTGCGGGTCCACAAGGGTGAGATTGCATAATGGCACACCCACCACCCACCAGGTCAATACATGGAGGTACACAGTGCACTGTTCACCCATTGGATGACACACTAAGGGCACAACAGTGCATAGCACCACCATCACCCACCAGGATGATGCACAGCACCACCACTGTGACTGCAGAGCAGACAACCATGTACACCCCCCACAGGACAATGAGGAGAGTGGAGCTATGTAATGACATACCTGCCATCAACCAGGACAACATGTGGGGAGCACCACCACAACAGTGGGGAGAGCTGCAATCATGTACAGTGCACCCACCACACACAGGATGACAAGGAGGGAAGGGCTACAGAACAGTGACAGCAGATGATATGTAGTACATGTACCATAGATAGCAAATATGATTTATTTGAACTACCTAAAATCTAAGGGAAAGAGAAAAAAATATATACTAGGATAATACAGCTGTTGTACAGACTCATATAGTGGATTACATCTTCCAGTGGCTCTAGCATTCACGCACTGTACAGCCACCCACACTCCATACTGCACTGTGTGAGTGTTGTACAAAGAGGGATCTGTCTATAATGTTATGACCACTGTCACATACTGTAAAATGCTGTACAGTCCCACATAGCAACTCTGGGATTTGCAGATGCAACTCTATATCCATCTTACAATACAAATACTTGTTCCCACTTGAAGATGATTCTACTCCTAAACAAGTACTGGAATGCATATTAGACACTAGCATCTCCATTCCAGTTAAAGACCTCTTTGCCATGGCTCTGTAGTTCCAGAAACAGTTCCAAGACCTCACAACAGTGAAGTGTGTGTCAAACACCTTGGCATCTATGCATTATACCCAAGTCAATGAGCTGGCTGGTTGAGACTCTCACCATCTCTTGAGAAGTTGGTGGATCAGATACTCTAGAATGATGATGGACTCATAGTTGTATATCATAATCTTCCCTTACATACTATTGAGGCCAGGATTGAAGGTAGTGACTGTATCTAGAGTTTAAAAGTCCAGTTCAGTTTAGTCTTTTAAGCTAATTTGGAAACACCAAGACCTAACCAGTCTTTAGAAATCAAAAAAACAAAAGACCAAGACCAACAAAAACCAGTCTTTTTTGGTCTTTGTATGTCTTCAACTGGATGCAACCAATGTCATATGATAGCCCTTACTATAGCTTCAAATAGACCCCCTGATCACTTAATTTTGTCCACAACTCATTGAGATATGACCATTTCAATATTACATGTTTCTATCTATATTCTATAGATGTTTTATGGTTAATTACTAATCTTGTACTGTATTCCAAGTTAAAACATGTGTGTGGAGAGGTGAAATATGCATAAAAAAAAACATATATACATGATTGAACTTAATAGTAACATGATCACATTAGTCATTTTCTCATCTAGTCTCTATAATTGACTAAAAAACTCAAATATAGATTTAAAAAAATGGTCAGAAAAATAGGGAAAAATACTAGAAAATTCAGGGATACTATTAGTAATACTCAGGTGGTGGCTGTGTTGGTTGCAACTGGTCTTTTCAACTTTTAAAAACACAAAGGCCAAGACCAACTAGGACTAAACTCAATGGTCTTTGATGGTCTTAGGACTGGACTTTTAAACACTAGTTGGCTAGGTATATGTAAGTACAAGATATATAGTGTAAACAATAGGATATCTTACCTCCAGTTGAGTATGAATGAGACTGGAGGAAAGGAATGGTATGTATGTGTATTACATGTAGTCTGAATCAAAAAAGGAAAAAGTATACTATGAATGGGCTGTGCTCCAACACACCACCTCAGTCCAAAAATAGGTAGAGTCTGTGAATGAGTTTCTGGTGTCTAATGTGAGCAAGTGATTTTGTAAAACCATCCACAAGCATGTCCAAAGTCCATATGTACTGTATCATAAGTGTATTATCTTCAACAAGTTCATGTACAAAATGATATTGTATTGGAATGTGATGAGTGCAGGAATGAAAATGCAGTTCATTGATGAGCAAAATAGTGCCTGTGTTGTCAACATATACATAGAGTAGTTGGTAGTGGTGGCTCTTCAATAATGTTGGCTTAGACAAGAAGCTAGTGTAGCCATACAGCTTGCTTGGCATTGTGTAATGCAGCCACATATTCAGCTTTGGTTGACTAGGTTGCTATAGTAGATGAAACAACTTCAACCAGTGAATACATTAACTGCTGAAGGTGGCCACTTAGGCCTATAAAGAGATGGAAATCACAAGGAGATTGAAGGAAAACTCCAAGTGAACTTGACTAAGGGGATTCCCCAGGCAAGCTCTTGGCCTTTATATACTACCTCTACTGTATGTACATGTTGTGATCAAATCTACCAATGAGTCACTAATATGAAAATGCTCTTGACTCTACAGATAAGCAGCATAGCCATGTATAGCACAGAAATGAGAAACATGAGTTGAACACGTGTAAGGCTGTGGGTACAGCCAAGACAAGACATGAGTCATGATGAGTCAAAGATAAGAAAGATAAGGGATGAAACATATTTCATGTGAAATGAGAAATGAGTCATAGAAAGTCACCACTTACTGCATAGCATGGCTGTGACTTTGCTTTTGTGCTTTAGAAAGTAAATTCATAGGAATTGGGTATAGTCATCGACAATTAGTAGCCAGTACTGGTATCTCTCCCTTGACTGCAGAATTATTGGACCTCTGACATCTGTGTGTATCATTTGCAGTGGCATGTTTGTACATATTTCTTTGCATAGCTTGAAAGGCAATTTCTTTATTTTGCCCATTACACAGGATTTACAGAACTTGACTGTTCCAGTAACTCCATCAATGCTGCAGAGGTGTCCCTTCTGTTACAATTTCTTTCCTTATTCTCTTCTTTGTGTCCTTAACATGCTTTACCTCTTATTTCTCAATGTACTTTGATCTTATCTTAGGCTGATTCCTTCATGTCATCTCATAATATTCTTCTTGTCATCGGCCTAACATTTATCCTCACCAGTCTGTACTCTTCTCCTTCAAGTTCCTCTTTGAGTATGTCCTATCCTCTTTTGACCTACAGTATGCTTGATTCCTTGTATGGAATCCTCTGTTCTTTCTTTAACTTGTTTCCTATGTTCTTGTTTTATATGGACAGCCTTCTCCATAGTCATTTCTCTCACAACAGCTTAGTATCTCCATGTTCCATAATATTCTATAGTGTTCCATCGGTCCAATTCCACACTATATATACCTGGCTGTCATGTAGTCTAGTTCCTCACTCTTGTTCTATTGTATCTTTTGTACAATACCTTATTTGATACCATATTTACCTTATGTCAAAATCTAACTCCAGAACTCCAGAGTCACCAGCACACCAACTCTGGAGCTCTTTCGCTCTCCCATTCAATTATTCCTTCCAGAGTTATTCTACCTTACTTTAGTATAGTCCAGCATCATGCTCACAGCATGGTAGTGTTCCTAACCCGCCCAAGCACTACTCCTTGTGCTTTCCTTCTTCGGTGCACCTATTCTCGCCTATCTCCAATCCAGAGTTTTCCAGAGTTAAGCACATGCATAACTTCGACCTTTTTAAACCTTCAAACTTCACTCCCTCACCTCAGTTGTGTCTTGCTCACTTTACAACACTCTGAGGTGAGGTCTCTTTTTCTTAGTTAGCCACTTTACTCATGTAACTTAGTTTGAGCACTGTTGCTCCTATTTAGGTAAATTGAGTTGTGTCTTGCTCTCTTTACAACACTCTGAGTTTGGGCACTGTTGCTCCTATTTAGGTGATCTCGACACCTTATATATGTCTAGTTTGACTTGTTGCCTCTATTTTAGATCTTAACAAGTTATGAGCCCTACTTGTACACACTAGCAAAAAATGATCTAACTCCATACAACTCCACTCCAGAAGCGTATACTCTGTCCATTGCCCTGACACATTCTGGACTAACTCTGACGTCCTCTAATCATCATTCATCTACTGTGGAATGCCCCATTTTACTCAGACTGACAAACTTCCAAGTATGGAAATTACGCATCACCGCCAAACTCTGCAGAGAAAAGGTACTTGGCATTGTTTTAGATACAAACACATGTCTGGAGCCCAATAGTGCATCTGTTGCACCCTCTGGCAACTCCATCTCCATCTCTGCACCATCTGGCACTGCTGACGATATTCAGAAGTGGACAGAGTGCAATGAAAAAGCACACAGAATAATTCAGGACCACATCTCCAACACCATACTCTTGAAGACTGCACATCTCACCTCCACAAAAGAACTATATGATGCTCTCCTTGCACTTTACCAGGCATCTAATCTTCCCTTCGCCTATCACTCCTACTGCCAACACATCATAGTGGGATAGCAACTCTGACTTGTCCGAGCACATTGTGTCACTCTGAGCCTTAGAATCCCACTTAGCCACCATGAAGTACTCTATAGATTTCAAAATCCTGACCTTCATCCTTCTCCACTCACTTTTGAAAAACCCAGAATGGAGCACTTTTGCTTCATCCATGATCAACACCACTGATGAGACCAAACTCACTTTTGACATGATTGAGGTCTAGATTCTCTTGGAACATGCACAGATGAAACTTCCAGCTAAGTCTAACTCCACATACTCCACCATCAACAGGAGCGAGTGAAAGAAAAAGGGTGGAAAATACTGTGAACACCACTAGACAAAAGGGCACAACATGGATGAGTGCCAGAGTACAGATCAGTGGTCATAGGAGTTGAGAGAAAAGTATGGCAAGGAAAAGGTGAACATCATGGAACAATCATCTTCTCCATGTCCAGACCCTCCAGATCATACAAATGTATCTAGAGAACATGTAGATCATGCCCTATACACTCACATTCAAGCTTACATGACAAGCGATCCAAACCCAGCATCTAAACCCAGCATTATCATTGACTCTGGAGCCACCTCACACATGGTGCCGTACTGATGATGGTTCTCCACTTACTCTGTGCTTTCAACTCTACATCCGGTACAATTCAGAGATAATTCCACCATTCATGCCATCGGTACCAGAACAATCATCTTACACTCCGTCATTAATGGCCACAACTATGAAATATCGCTGAGCAACATCCTCCATGTTCCGAAATTTGCCATCTCCTTGATCTCCATGCCCAGGCTATCCAAGCTTAGTTTCAGCACATCTTTCCCCAGGAAATCAAATTCCTGCTCTATACAAAAAGGACAAAACATGATCATGATCAGACATCACAACAATAGACTGTACCACACAGCAGTAACTCCGTCACCTATTCCAGAATCCACCCTAACCTCCATTGATATAAATTTTTTGCACTGCTGGCTCAGACACATCACCATAGCGTGCATCCACACCATGGTTCGAAAAGGACATCTCTGAGGCATCAATGAAGTCACCGGAACAGCAAAATTCTGTGAATCCTGCATGATCTGAAAGATGAAGAAACTACCTTTCAAATCACACAGGGGAACACAGACTACGGCACTGTTACAAATGATCTATACGGACATTAGAGGTCCAATATCTCTGCAATCCAGAGAGGGATTCTGGTACTAGCTAATCATCATTGATGACCATACCCGTTTTCCCTGGATCTACTTTCTGAAGCACAAAACCAATGTCCACAAAACATACCTCTGCTGGAAACCAATGCTCAACAGTTCTTCCGCATGGAGATTGGTTTGGAAAACTTCTTGGACCTACACATCCAATTTCTCTGGAGCGACAAGAGGAGTGAGTACACCAACAAGGAGTTTAGGAGCATATTCTGGAGCAACAGTACAAATCTAGAAACCTCTGCTCCCTACACTCCTGAACAAAATGGACTCGTAGAGTGTATGAACCAAACGCTCTCACTCTCTGCAAACTCCATGCTCGAGGACTCAAAACTTCCAAAATCCTTCTGGGCCAACGTAATGTCTACTACTGCGTACATCTCTACATGAAGTCTGACCTCCACCCTAAACAGAGATTCCTCATACCACACACTTTTTCAATGACAAGTCGATCCAACACTATTCCAATCTTTTGGATGTATTACATATACTTTCATTCTGAAGGAACAGTGCAATGGAAAATTCCACCCACACAGATGAAAATGTGTCATGCTAGGTTACACACATAGACAACAGGCCTACAAACTCCTGGACTTGGAGTGTGGGACCATCATCTCCAGGTGCCATGTCACTTTCAACAAATCCAACAATACATATATCAAACTCCAAAGCCACTCCTTGGACTTGTGCATCCGAGAATCAGTGGGAGGGACTTATGACCAAAAAACTCCAACATTCAGAATTGACTCTGGAGGAGGAAGACGATGATGAACCCATGTGGACCTCTTATCTTCAGTGGGAGACACTCCTGCCCCATCAGATGAAGTCATGAACTTAGTTGAAAAACTCAGCCAACTTCACCTTCAGCCATCACAGGAAGCATTAACTACCAAGACAACTCCAACAGAGTTCTCTGCTCTGAAACATCCCCTAGTAGAAATAGTAGCAGGCAGACGCAGAAGTAGCCATGCACGCAAACCAGCCGACAAAAATCATGACTACCAACAAACTCTGGATGAAGAAGCGCAGAGGCTGAGAAAGCAGGAACACTCCGATGAGGAAGCAGAAATAGAAGGCATTCTATCACCCTCTGAGCAAAGTGACGAAAACTCCAAAGAGACCTCCGGCATACCTGGAGTGTTTTTTAGCTTAAATGAAAGCCTTCAGGAGCAAATCTTCACCAGAGTCACTCGCGGACCTACCAGAGAAGACCTTTCCAAAACCATCAAAGAAGCATATGTCAGATCAGATGCCAATTTATGGATGTCCATGATGAAGGAAGAACTCCTGTGCCTAAACATCAATCACATGTATGAGACCATCCCACTGCTGGAGGGAGTAACTCTGATCATGTCAAAACCTGTTTTCCGGATCAAATGTGACAAGAATAGAAATGTAGATAAGTATAAAGTCCAGATCATCACACGGAGCTTCACCCAAAAAGGAGAGAATGGACTATCAGGAGGTCTTCACACCATTGACAAACCTAGACTCTGTCCAGACGATCATAGCCCTCATCACAAAGTACAACTTGGTGCTCAATTAAATAGATGTCTTGACCATGTACTTAAATGGAGAACTGGAAGAGGAGCTGTACCTTCTACCTTTGGAAGGAGTTCTGATACAAGCCAGATATTGCTAGTGACTCCGAAGATCATTATATAGACTGAAACAAGTAGGCTAGACATGGAACAAGACCCTTGACAAAAAATTAGGAGAGCTCGGATTTGCTTAACTAAATGTGGAAACTTGTCTATATGTCGTCTGAAAGAGTGGACAGATCTGTTTCCTCATTGTATATGTTGACGACCTTCTCCTTGCCACCAGTACGAGATCCTTCATGAACTCTGTCAAATCTTCTCTCTCCTTGACATTCAAAATGCATGATCTCATAGAGGCCAAGTTCATCCTCAGAGTTGAAATCCACCGCAATCGCAAACTCCATACCATCTCCTTATCCCAGACACAATATGTGAAGACCATCCTGCAGCATACCAGAATGGCCAACTCCACTCCATGTCAAACCTCCATGCTTCATAACCTTTCCCTTTCCGTCACTGACCTGGAGGACAATACCACATTACTGGAGATGGTGATAAATGGAACCAAGATATCCTACCTAACAGTCATAGGATCCTTAATGTACCTCATGCTTGGAATGTGACCGGACTTGACATATGTAGTAGGAACACATAGTCGTTTCAGCTCCACTCCAAAGAAATGTCACTGGAATGTGGCCAAGTGAGTACTCTGGTATTTGCAGGCCACCATGGACATGGAACTCTGGTATGACGGAAATGAAGTTTCGATGGACATGGACTTCCACAGTTTCTCTGATGCTGGATAGTCGCAAGATCCAGACAACTCCAGATCCATATCCAGTTTCATTTTCCTTAGTAATTGGGGAGCGATCTCATGGTCAAGCAAACTTCAAACCATGGTTGCACTATCCTCCACAGAATCAGAATACATTGGACTTAGCAACACTGAATAACATCTCACTTGGTTATGGAGCTTCTTTAAGGAGATTGGACATCTGCAGTCCAGACCAACTACCCTCCATTGTGACAACTGAAACAACTTCAACCAGCAAAGGTTCAACTACTGAAGGATGGCCTCAGGGCCTCAAAGAGAAAGGAAAATCACAAGGAGTGTTGAAGGAAAACTCCAAGTGAACTTGACTGGGGGCGAACCCAGGCAAGCCCTTGGCCTTTATATACTACCTCTACTGTATGTACATGTTGTGACCAGATCTACCAATGAGTCACTAATATAGTAATACCCTCTACCCTGGGCATAGCCATGCACAGCATAGAAATGAGAAACATGAGTGAAGTGTGTGTAAGGCTGTGGCACAGCCGAGATAAGACGTGTGAGTCATAATGAGTCAAAGATAAGAAAGATAAGAGATAAGACACAGCCGAGATAGAAGGCGTGTCATAGATAAGACGTGAAACAAATGTGAAACGTGTTTCATGTGAAATGAAAGTGACTCAACATGAGTCAGAGATTGGATCAGAAGTGAGTCAGCACTTATGGCACAGCCTGGCTGTAACTCATATCAAGTCAGCACTTACTGCACTGCATGGCTGTGACCCTTGATAAGATCCTGATGAGATAAGATAACAGAGAAAGATAAGATAAGAAGAGAAATGTGAAGGTGAAAATAATAGAACTATAACAACAACCAAGCAGCTATTATCCTGAGCTGCAATCTGCAATTCTGTGCTCAGATGAAGCACATCTAGTGTAAATGTTAAGTTCAGTTCTCCAATACTCTGGAGGAACTCCAAGAGGTCAGGAGTTGAGGAGTTGTCGGGGTTGGTGGGCCTTGGCACAGGACTTATGTGTTGTGCCCTTGTATAGGTTCGGGCCCTTAGGAGTTAGGAGATGGAGATGTGGAGTTAGGAGATAGAGTTATGGAGTTATGGAGTAGGAGTTCTCAGGCAGAGTACCAGAGGACTAATTTGATATTCTGACTAAAGTACAACGGAGAATATCTACGAGTATATATAGTGCGGAGTTGCACCGGAATTACTACGGACTACTAATACAGAACGTGGAATGACTAAGTTATGAGTAAGATGGGAGACAAGGAGAACAGATGCTGGAGCTGTGCACCGGTGTTAAATCCGGTTCCTCCGGACACATCTGACGAGGTCCGGAGTGCGTGCAAGAGAGAACAGGCCAGAGTTGGCGAGGACTTGGAGTAGGACTTGTGTGTCACTCCCTTGCACTTGCGTCCTCGGAGATCAGAGGGGTCAGAGATAGATCAGAGGGGGGTCGGAGTTGTCAGAAGGAGATTAATTTAATATTCAAACTGAGGTATGTACAGAGTAAACTACGAGTTTATATACTACGGAGTTGCATCAGATTTGTAACGGAGTACATCGTAATGACTATGGATGAGTAAGTCAGAACATTTCTATGAGTAAGACGGAGTTTGGGAAAACATATACCAGAGCTGTGCACCGGCCACAAAGATAACCGGAGCGGTGCACAGGAGTCTAATCGGGATGACTAATACTAAGTAAGGAAATGGAGAGAACAACGGAGAACATAAAGAGAAATATCACGTGGTCCGGGAGTCAGGCGATGCATATTCATGGAGATCGCATCGGAGTTGATGCAGGAGTTCCGGAGTTGTACTTAGCGAAAATATGGGATATGACAGTATCCCCCTCTTAGGCCTGAACCCCTGAAGGCCTTAGGACAATACGGAGTTCAGCGGAGTCCGAAAACTACCTATAAAGTCCGACATGTCTGCATGTTGCTCTTTATCTCTTACCATTATCATCACCATGTCTGCCCCTGATCTCAGCCCAATCACGGAGTGGACTGACGCCCAACTCGTCGAGCGTGATGAAGATGACGACGACCTTGCGGACGCCAAGTTCGCGGAATGCAAGCGCAGAGCAAAGGCGAAGAAGGAGGAGGAGGCGTGGAGAAAGGCCAAGGAGGAGGCTGCCAGGGAATGGGTGCATGATTGTGCCATCGTCTTATATTTGTACTGACCACTATTTAGGCGTTGGAGGTGACCGCGCAGCAGTGGCGCGTAAGCCAGAGCATGGGAGCCATGAGGAGGCCACTGGAGGAGTGCCGGAGATGCACGGAGCGGGGGCTTGAGTGCGAGATTGGCGAGGGTAAGCCCTCGTCCTACGTCGCGTGCCAGCGAGCGAAGGCATGGTGTCAACGCCCCGGTGAGGAGAAGCTGGAGAAGAAGCAGAAGAGGCGGAGCCCAGACGTACAGGAAGGGCCCAGCCGGAAGAAGCTCCAGGTCGAGAGCAAGGATGAAGAAGACTCACCGCTGGTGCAGGTGCTGCTGTGGATCGCAGGGTCCGTGGACAAGCTGTAGAGGGAAGTTTGGATCCATAATTACCACATGGCGTGGATCGCGGAGCTGAAGGCAGAGGAGGTGTACGGGGAGGATGAACTAGAGGACGATTGGGATGTGGAGATGGTGGACAAAACAGCGGCGGAAGTGGAGGAGTTGGCAGAGATGTCAGAGAAGGCGAAGGGAAAACAGAGGGAGGAGTCGGGATCAGGGGGGTCTTTGGAAGAAGACGGAGTTGAAGAGGAGTTGTAGATACTTTGTAGAATTGATTCGAATGTTATTGTTTCGTGATCGAAATGGAGTGATCAACCAGAGTGAGGTCCGGGCTTGTCCAGATAGTGAGAGTGGAATTCTTGGACAAGTTCGGAGGTATGCGTGAGCTCCATAGCTAATAGCCAGGAAGTCTCTTTGTCAGTGCCTTCATATCCGGACCATTGGACTAAATATAGTATCTTGCAGATCCGTCTTCGTCAATCTATCTTCGAGTCCAGAATCTCTGCGATTTCGTATTCGAGTTCGCCTTCTACTTCCACCGGAGGTGGTGGACTTTGTGTCCGGTTCAGGATGGTGTTCAGAACGGAAGGTTCTAATTGCGAGACATGAAACACGGGATGTATTGCTTTCATTGAGTCGGGAAGGCAGAGTGTGAAGGAGTGCATGCTGGGTTGAGCGATGATTGAGTATGGACCAAGGTTCTTCTCCGAGAGCTTCTTAGAAGGGCGTGTAGAGCGGAAATACTTTGCTTTCACAAAAACCTGATCACCAACTCGGAAGTCCGGTGCGGGAGTTCATTTAGTATCGGCAGGACCTTGATAACGTACTTGTGCGGCAGTGATCTCCTCACAGAGATATTGATGGAGTGAGTCGAGGTCAATTGCGTATTCTCTTGCTTGCGCGGAGGTAAGATCTTTCTCTGGATGATCAGAGATGTTCAGATTGTAACCCTTGTTGGCGAAGAACGGAGATAGGCTGGTAGTCGCATTTGGAGCATTGTTATATGTGAACTCCACTAGTGGCAGGAGTTCGGACCAGTTGTCCTGTTGGTAGCTGCAGTAGATACGCAAATACTGTTCAAGCGTCTGGTTCATGCGTTCAGTTTGGCTATCTCCTTCCGGATGATATCCAGAGGTGAAATGAAGTCGGATATCAAGGGCTTTGCCGAGTGAGCGGAAGAAGTGAGATACGAATTCGGAGCCTCTATCAGAGGTGATGTGGGATGGAACTCTGTGTTTGGAAAACACGTGGAGTAGGAACAATTTCGTTAGTTCTGGAGATGTCACCTTATTGTCTGTCAGAATGAATATGCATTGCTTGGTGAGGTGATCGATGACGACTAGGATGGTGGTGTGACCGGAGGAAGCAGGGAGTTGTTCGATGAAGTCCATGGACTTGGAGACAGGTTCCTTAGGAGGAACAGGAGGGGCAGAGGACAGAGTAGCAGTGGTGGTAGTGTGGATGTTCTGGGTGCAAGGTTTGTTTTCAGAGAACATTTTGCAGTTCTAGGAGTTGTAGCCAGTCTTCCTGCAATAGAAGCAGCGACCTTTGTGGAAGCACTTGGCTTGTTCCAGATGAGTAAGTTTAGAGTCACAGACAGTGTTGAAATCCATAGTGTTGGGATCATGACTCTAGGATTGGTGACCAAAGGAAGAAGGGGTGTGGGTTCCCTTCTTGAGAGCATCAATGTGGGCCTTCTGGTTGTGGAACATCTTGGCTTTGGCGATCCAGTCATTGATGGTGGTAGGAACAGTGGCTATGGAGAGGATCATGGTGGTGATCCATTGGTCCAGTCCAAGAGAGAACTGGTTGATAAGGGTGGTCTCGTCCTTGATATCTGTGCAAATGGCCAGGTTTTGGAAGTCTGTGATATACTTTTGGAAACTGTTGTCAGTTTTGCCGGTGAGTGTTTTAAATGATTTCTGGGTGAGCTTGGAGAGCTCAAGGCAGGCAGTTGCCTTCACATTGAAGGGGAAGAACATAGACTCAAAGTTCTCACTGAACTTGTCAAAGGTTTTCTTAGAGGAGGTGATGGCAGAGTCAGCCATCCTGTTGTACCACATCTCGGAAAACAAAATGCCTCAGTCCTTATTCATCTTGTTCAGGGTGGTCATGATCTTTTTCTCATCAGTGGTGTACAGCAAGGAGTTGATGGAGAAGTAAGCCTTCATAGCCTTCATCCATCTTGTAGCATCAGAAGGTTCACTAGAGAAGTTGGCTGGGAGGGTGGCTTTAAGCTCAGACTTAGTGGTGGACATAGTGGGCAGCAGTGTGGGAGTTCTTAGAAGCAGTGTGAGTACTCTGGGCAAAGGGTTACTAGAGGCGATAGTGGTGAGTGGAAATCCTGCATAGAGATTGACTTGGTGTGTTGTTACAGATGCAACCAAGGGAGTGCTAGGATGAGGTGGGACTGGTGTTTGTACTGGAGTGGGTATACTAGGAGCTACCTCAGATAGAGGTCATTGTCTGAAAGATAAGTGAGGCGAAGGAGGAGCTTGAGAAGTTCCTGTGACTCAGCAAGTACTAGGTGTTCTGTGGACTACCAGTGCAACTGGTTTTGGTACTATGGGTTCAGGGGATACTGGGCAAGACAGCTGTTCAGACTCATTGATCTCAATATCAGAGTGTTCAGGAGAGGGAGTGCAAAAGCCCCAGAAGTTTTGTCTAGACATGGCTACGAGGGGTTGTCCTGCTCCTAAATAGAAGAGACAAAGAAGACTCTTGTTCTTTTGTTACATAAGTCATACTACTCGAGCGGAGTGGACAATATGAACCTTGATTGGGGAGGACATTCACGAAGAGGTATGACAATGTCCTGAAGAAGGTGACTAGAGTGACAAGGAGTTTACAAGGAGTAGCTTGTAAACGACATGAAGGGATGAAGAGGTTGATGAGAAGAGACTCAAGGACAAACACAGAGAGTTGATGAGGGTTACTTGACAATAACACAGAGGTTCAAGGAGTTGACAATGAAGAGATGTTTGACAATGAAGTCTCAAGTGAGAGTAACTCAAGCTGTATGAGAGGTATTGCACAAAAGATACAATAGAACAAGAGTGAGAAACTAGACTACATGACAGCCAGGTATATATAGTGTGGAATTGGACCAATGGAACACTATAGAATGTTATGGAATATAGAAATACTAAGCCGTTGTGAGAGAAATGACTGTGGAGAAGGCTATCCATATGAAACAGGAACATAGGAAACAAGTCAAAGAAAGAACAAAGGATTCCATACCAGGAATCAAACATAGGATAAAAAGGGATAGGACATACTCAAAGGGGAACTTGAAGGAGAAGAGTATAGACTGGTAAGGATAAATGTTAGGCTGATGATGAGACAATATGAAGGAATTGGCCTAAAGATAAGATCAAAGTATAACAAAAGATAAGAGATAAGGTGTGTCATTGACATGGCAAAGAGAACAAGGAAAGAAGTTGTAACACTCCCAATAGCAAGGGAACCATAAAATACAAAATCAAAACTCATACTCAGATCTCCTTGCTCTTAAACAACCTTGACCTTATGGTAACTTCACTTGATAAACATGAAATTATTCTGGGAATGCTCTGGTTGAAAAAGTAGAACCCATCTATTGACTAGACTGTCAAAACATTGACTATTTTTCCTTCTCCTCAGGATGTTGTTGTACCTCTTAGTGAGTGTCCTCCCTAAAGCAAAGAAGAAGACATCAACAAGATGACTCTTTCTACACAACTTGCTCAAAAGGAAAAACCCAAGGAACAGGAACTCCCAGAATGGTGCAAAGACTTCACTAACATATTCTCTGAGAAGACCTTCAATGAACTTCCCCCTCACTGTCCTTATGATCATGCCATTGAACTTGTTAAGACTACTGGTACCTCAATGAACACACCATCCACAATGCTTATCTACTCCCTCTCATCTCCGACCTCATTGATGATATGAAAGACTCAACCATCTTCACTAAGTTTGATGTCTGATGGGGTTACAACAACATTCATGTTACAATTTCTTTCCTCGTTCTCTTTATCACGTCTATGACACGTTTCACCTCTTATCTTTGCCACACTTTAATCTTATCTTATCTTTAGGCCGATTCCTTCGCATCACTTCGTCATCTTCTCTTCGTCATCGGCCTAACATTTATCCTTACCGGTCCGTACTCTTCTCCTTCAAATTCCCTTTTGAGTACGTCCCATCTGCTTTTATCTCTTGTTCGATTCCTTGTAAGGAATCTCTTGTTCTTTCTATGACTCGTTCTCTGTTTCATATGGACAGCCTCCTCCGCAGTCGTTTCTCTCAC
>JBBPUC010000260.1:0-30093 GCA_038094375.1 Tubosaeta aff. heterosetosa | reverse complement strand
ACAGATTATTGGGACCCTCTTGGGCGCGGTGCTGAATTATGGTGAGAGAAATGAACAGGCCTAGACCAATCGCTCACGTTCTCGCAGTGTTGATGAACTCCATAATTGATAATCAGCGAGAAATTCTGCTATCAATTCAAGGGACAAACATTTGGTCTGGTCAGCAACCGCAGCAGTATAACTCTCAAGCTATCGCATGGGGCGGCCTTAGTCACGAGCTATTCTCTGCGGGAAAAAGATATCAGTGGGTACCGTGGGCTTATCTGCTTGGCCTATTTGTTCCCATCCCACTTTGGGTTGCACACCGTTTCTGGCCGAAAATGCGGTTCGATTATTACTACACACCGATTATTGCGTATGTCCAACTCCATCAGGTCAACCCCGTGTACTGAATGTGTCACAGATACTTCATTGGATGGCTATGCGTAGGAATCAACTCATCATCTCTCTCTTACTTTGCGGTCGGCTTCCTTTCCCAGTGGTGGTTGCGCATACGTTATCCACGTTGGTTCGCGCAATACAACTACATCATAGCAGCCGGTAAGTCATGCTGGCCGGTCATATTACCTACCGTAGCTAAACGTTTGGATAGCCCTTGATGGAGGAATGCAAGTCATGGTTTTTATCCTTTCCTTTGCAGTTCAGGGTGCGTCTGGAACTTCCCATCTTTTCCCGAGCTGGTGGGGTGCGAACCAAGGTGGGAACTATGACCGCTGTGCATACTTGACGTAGCGTTATCTACCGTACTCGCTGCCAATTCGACTTTCGATTAGGGCTTCGATGATTGCAAAGTCAGCACAGCCACCTCGTACATTGCCACTCGGCAGCCGAATTCGGCAATACCGTAATGAGGAGCCAGTGCATAAATCCATTCGTTAAAAGCTCTGTATATTCTCATAGAACTTTCTAAGGTCTACTTTGCACACTTGTCAATTTCCAAGACCAGGGTAGCCCTTGAGCCAGCTTGTTCTTGCTGTGTCGAGAACAAAGGTCTAGGCACCGTAACCACCGCCTTGCCAACAACAATAACATCGTGAGTACAAATGGAAACAAGCACGCTTCTAACACGCGCTGAACAATCCGTTATAATACTGCTATGGGGGCTCCAGCATTCCCGTGATAGCTGGTCCATATCACCACCTCCAGTTCACCAACCATTCCACCCACATGTTCGTCGCCCGGATGCGACAACTCCTTCCCCTATTTCTTCTCATCCCTGTTCCTCAGGTTTTTGCTAGGGTTAATTCGCTTTGTGAGTCGTCTCCCTCGCGACTAGTTACTGAGTGATTCACATTCCTCCCCAGTTACGTCGTCTGTCACTTACTGCTCCCAACCCGATGCTCTCCTTATCCAACAATTCGATGTTGTTTACTTTCAAAATAACAATTCTATCTGGTTTAACATCTCGGCGGCAAGTGTCGTGAGTTCCCTTGTCCCTTTATCCTCGCTTCAATCACGCGACCACTTTCTCCACAGCAACCTAACGTCAGCGTGTCGGCCAATGTCATGCTGAACGTTTATGGCATGCATCCCGTCAACTTCACGCTCGACCTCTGTTCACTGTTCGATGGTGCATTGTGCCCATTGCCAACCTACAACTTTACTGGCTCAGATTCTATCGTTCTCCCCTCTTCTCTGGGTGTAACCAACAAGATTCCGTCAATAGCTTTTCACATTCCGGACCTTGAGGCGTGAGTTCCGATGGTCGATTTCGTGGGAGTCGATTCTCACCGATTTATAGTTATGCACAATTGTCGCTTAACGACGTCACCACTGACGAGCTCAAAGCTTGTGTTCAGGCGACCTTGTCTAATGGGTGGTCAGCTCACCAGGTGGCGGTAGAGTGGGCTACAGGTGCTCTTGCCCTTCTTGCCCTTCTCTCCGCAGTTTGGCATTCGCGATCCCCCGATACTCTGGCGCCACATCGGCTATTCGATCTGGTTTATCTCTTCCAGTGGGCAGCTTCTACGGCACTTCTCGATCTAAACTACTCTTCAGTGTATATTACTTTCACCACCAATTTTTCCTGGGCACTGGGTCTATTCCCAGCTTCGGCTACTTCTTCGATACAGCTTTCCATCAACAACATGCGTCATCTTACTGGAGGCAACATGGCAGATGCATCTTCTGGTTCGGCCGTCGCTTTTGTCAATAGAGCGTTCAGCCCTTATAATGCTTTGGTCGCCATTGCCGGGTACCAGCCGGTACTTGCGAGACGGACGTTGATTGCGCTAGGTGATTTCGTGACGCGAAGCTTTGAATCAGATGTCTTTTCTCGCAGTGTCGAGGAGCTTGATGGAACCGTCCAAGTGGTTACTGCAACCTCTAGCAATGTTCTACAGCCTGGTATTCCTATCTACGTCGAATATGTGGGGATTGCCACAGCCAATGCTTTCATGACCATATTTCTTGTAGCATTGATGCTTTTGGCAGTCCTCATGACGGCACTTGGGATAGGCTACTGCCTCGTGATACTCGCGACTCGAAAGAAGAACTACATCCGCTTCCTTGTCCAACGAGAATTATACCCCGAGTTTGCGTGTGCATGGCTATTACGTGTGGTGAGTGTAGATTAGCTTTCTAATTTGTGAGATATTCGTTTACGCTTCTGGGCCAGTGCCTCGTCACATCTATCCCTGTCGGCATTTTCGCGCTATACCAATGGACCCTCAAAGACTCGTGGTTATCGATCCTACTTTCTGTATTGCTCCTTCTGGGAGTGTTTGGCTACCTCTCATTTTGCATTTTCCGCGTCGTTCGCCTTGCGATTCGGACCACCCCCTATTCCTTGTGCACCAAGTCTCAAACTATCATCGCATATGGCCCTCTGGTCGGTCTTTACCGCCCCGAGAGGTATTTCGCTGGGATCCCATTTCTTGTCGGCATTCTTGTGAAAGCCATGTTCATTGCCTTTGCTCATGCGAACGGGGGAGTACAGGTCATAGCCATCCTAGTGGTGGAGTGTGCGATCTTTGCCTACCTACTGCTCTTGAAACCGCACAAGACAAGAGGAGCTGATATTCTCGCGACCTATCTTGCACTCACCCGTGTCGTATGCACCGGTTTACTGATCGCGTTCACGGAGAGCCTCGGTGTCGGTGCTATTCCTCGCGTTGTGATTGGCATTGTTACCGCCATCATTATCTCAGCTGCTGTTGTCGTCATGTTCCTCAACACACTCGTCAACCTGAACTTGATAAAGGTGCCTGCAAGATTTAGAAGACGCAAAGCATCATCTTCTGATGCATCTGTTCTGGAGAAGGGAGCTGACGAACAAGATGTGGAAAGACGACCAAGAAATCCTACTCCAGAGCGAAACATCCCGTTAAATCCGGACATCAACCAACCCTACCAAGAAAGTTCCTCGGAAGGCGACTCGGACGATCACAGCAGCTACTCCGAGGAGTCGGGTTCTACGACACTTGGGTCACTCTTGCCACGTCGTTGGTCCTTTCAGCCATCTTCTGGATCACAATCCCGCCCGCCTTCACAATCACAATACTCGTCTACGACAAACACATCATCACCTCGATATTCTCACCCACCCTCACCACTCTATCCACAATCAGCA
This sequence comes from Tubosaeta aff. heterosetosa, assembly GCA_038094375.1. Taxonomy (NCBI): domain Eukaryota; kingdom Fungi; phylum Basidiomycota; class Agaricomycetes; order Boletales; family Boletaceae; genus Tubosaeta; species Tubosaeta aff. heterosetosa. The sequence goes on along the minus strand of JBBPUC010000260.1, from coordinate 26,522 downwards.
TCACACAGTAGACATCCCACGATCGATGAACATGAACCCATGGCATTTTAAGTGCTTTCCCCATCCGAAATGTTTCATGCATCAGCATCGCATTCCCACCATCGATATCACATTTCTAGAGTACAGGTGTTTGCAGGACATTTAGACCATCACATTTAGATCATCACTGTTAGCGCGGACGGTTTGGATGTCGAGTTACGCTCATCGCATTGTTAGTTATTTTTCGCACATACTTTAAAGGTTACCTTCTATTCTTTGCATCGTTTATGCACGGCACTGGCTCCCTAAAACAAAGTAAGGTAGGAGTCAGACAGACCAAGCAAACCAAGCGTGACTTTGTGCGACAAAGCCTTCAAAATGCATAGGATAATAGTACAGCATATATAGGTAGCAAAAATTGGCGAGCGACAAGTTGTTCAATATATTCCTTACCTTTTGTCGCCCTTGCTCCTTTTTTAATGTTGCAGGAGGAGGATAAGATGACCTTTCAGTGGGTAACTACTGAAAATTAATGTGAATCTCCTGCCCTCATTGTCCGGCTGGTGTCCCGTAAGGCTTCTCTATTGACCTACCTTACCAGAAAACCCTTGCCAAAACGACTTGTGAGGAGATCCAAAGATCGATCGTGCGACCCTGAAATTTCATGAAGCGGCCGTCACACTCAAAATTTAAACTCCGCACACTTGTGTGAGCTTAAACAGGCTTAAACACGAGTACATAGCCTTAAGGTCACACTTCCATTAGTCTTGTAAGCCACAGTTGTGCGTGAACCGTACCAAATAGGCCGATGATAATACCAACAGAGACTTTTATCCATGTACGTAGGATCCTTGTATAACATTAAAACACGGCGTCCGCGATCACTCCGCTTTGCCGTGTCAATCACCGGATTGGCCGCCAACGCGTTACGGTTGTCACGTCACGCGTCGCGAGAGAAACGCGCTAAAGCCTTAATTGTTGACGCTCAGCCTGCAGGGACTCCTCCAGCAACTTCCATCATGCCCAGGACAAAAAGCGCCTTGAGAGACGAGAACAAAAAGCTCACCGATTTTTTCACACCAAGATCTTCTACATCTGCTCTGGCCCCGGCGAGGTCCCCCAATCTGGCAGAATCGACAAACCCGGCAATGTCGCCTACAGCGCGCAAAAGACCAGCAGCACGAGCATCAACAACTTCCATGGATTACGAATCTCCTGTAAACTCGGGTGAGTGCATATTTGCACCCATGTATTCTGTATTCTTATTTCCTCCAGGGATTCCTTCCGAGGCGCGAAGCACGTCGGGGATGATGACGCGTAAACGTGCTCGTTCACCCGATGGTGCTAATATCAACGCGCCCGTGAAACTCAAGGCTGCGAGAAGGCCCTTGGATTCTGTCCGCCCCAGAACTATCATCTGCGTGGCCTCGCGTTCTCCCTCTCCAGCCAGGAGGGTGAAACCAGTACAGATGCACAGTAGCACTTTGGTAACGTCGCCTTCGGATTCCAGTAAGCAAGTTGTTTACAGTAGCCAGTCTGATGAGGCGGAGCTTGTTCTCCCCGTACCAGAATCCCGTGACCTCGGAAAGGTTGTCGAAAGCGTTCACACTTGGAGGCGGAAGACGCTCGACTCTTCCTCTTCCTCTTCTCCGCCCCTAACCGAGGACGCCATGGAGGTGGATCTGCCTCCATCCTCTCCTATCCGTGGTTCGCTCCTGGCTCAGGTTTCGAATGCTTCTCCTTCTATTGGTGTCCCTGTTGGTTCTGTGGCGACACCCAGTAGTAGTACGGCGCTACTGGCATATCGTGAACTTGATGACAGCGACGACGATATTATTGACGAGCTTCCTCTAGTTGGTAAGGCGAAGCAACGGAGGTAAGGTTTCTGATTCTGCTAAGTCACGTTTCGAGCCTCACTTTTGCCTTACAGTTCCATATTTGCCGTCCCACTGCGTGGGAATGACATATTTTCATCTCCATTGTCTAGTGTGCCCTCGACCTTCAATGATCCCGCCATCAGCGGCAGGTCTCCGGATAGTTCGCCGGTGCCCCTACCTGTGCGAATGTCTACGAGAACTCGCAAACCTGCACCAGCCTTTCGTCTACCATTGACAATAGCTGAATCTCCATCCTCTGTTAGCAAGACAAACTCTCAGCGAGCGACAAGAACAGCGGAAACAGCTCACGCTAAGAAATCACGGGCAGCCAATCCTTTAAAAGCTCTTTTGCGCGAGAAGCAGTTACAGGATAAACGAGGTACTAGCTATGCCGCCCTCCGGCTTGCAGAAGAAGCTGTTAGGCAGAGCTGTCGAGATGAATTGCTTAACTCTGATGATGAAGTCGACCCTGTGCTTCAATTACACCTGACAGATGAGGAAGCAGCCTGGAGAGCTGTCCGTGATTCTCGCAAGTCCGCCAGCCCTGACGACCCCTGTGCTGGGGAGGATTTGATTAAGGATGGCGCGTCTAAAATGCTGGGTGCCGCCGCCGGTGAAGCTATTAACAAGATACTTGCAGGAGACAAAGGTAGAAAAGGGAAGGAAAGAGCGCGAAATACAGACCAACCAACGGACCTTGGCATTTCCATATGGACAGAGCACTCAGATGAAGATATGGACGTCGATTCTATGTCGATCGCACCCCTGTGTGGCCATCCTATTCTTGCTTCCTTAGACGGCTTCCTTAGAAATGGTGGTATGTATCCTCTAAGTTTCCAAGCCGTGTATGCTTGACTATATGTTTGTAAGATGACTCAATGCTGGATTTGGTTCTCCGTGCTGGTACGCTCGCTGCTGTTCCTAAAGACATCCTATTATCAAACATGCCCCAACTACTCGACATGGGTATGTCTTTTTTCCCGATTCGTCTTCTCACTGACTGTCTCGGTAGTCCTTTTTGCCTCCTCGCAAGTTTCCGATGCTGTTTGTATTGCTCTTCGCGATTTGTGGGGACTAAATCCACTCAGGGTGCAAATGCCTCTTACTGCTGTCTTGTTTGCATTGGTTCGGTTAGGTGCAGACCCTTCGGTCCTGGAGGGGCTCGGTTTAACCGTGGAACACGCTCAGAGGAACCAGGTCCCCCGTGAAACCCTCCTAACAGCTCTCAAAAAGCTTCTTTATATCGTGAAAACAGCATCCTTGTCAGTAAGAACCTTTGGTGAACCAAGGAAATGCTTACGAGATACATCTCAGTGCCGGTGCTTTCGCTTCGCATGACGTTGCAAATTTACTGCTAAGTGTCGTCATTGTGGGACTGGACCCGATGTCAAGTGAGCTCCGTACACAACTAAATATTACTGTGGACGTTGTTTGTAACCTGAGCGCTACGGATAACCTCGTGCGTGAGACCATATCCGCCTGATGTCACTCACCAACGTTGAACCCTTTTAGTTTCATGATATTCACGAAAAGGTCCTAAGCTTCGCCAAGCAAGTAGCACCGATCAATAAGGCTCAGTTGGTCTCGTTTTTCGCAAGTGGAAGCGCTCGTGCGAGGCGCATTGCACAACACGTTGCATACTGCCTCTTGGTCTCTGATCACGTCTCCCCGAATGTATGCGTCCTCTTTTCTTTTGATTCGCCATGAAGTAACCAAAATATCCTCAGCGCCAGGCACCTCCACTTGACCCACTCATACTATCAATTTCTCCCGAGGCTGGATCCCGCAAGTTATTCGACGTTGCGAGTGAATCAATAGATTATGAGGAACTTAGACACTATGTTGGTATTTTGTCCATGGCTCTCGCTGAAATCGCGCCATATGTTGAAGAGGAGCGTGCTATGTCGAAATCCGGGAGCGGTACCCCTGTTCCAGGGAGCCCAAGCAAGTCCAAGAAGTCGGCCGTGCCGCCTCTCGAACTTCTCCACAAACTCCTTGGTGTTCTACAAGGTAAAATCGGTGAGTGGAAGCATCACTCTTCGAGAAGCGAGGTACTTATGGTTACTGCAGTTGACACCCGTGCCGCTCATCTTGACCGTTCAAGAGCAAAAGCAGAGATACAGCGTCTAGCTATGCGTATCAACTATGAGCGCATGTCACTCATAGGTATTCGTCCGCGTCCGAGGGCGTCCACTCTGAAGAATTACTTTCCTCTACAGCGTTCATGAACCGCCTATATCGGCGACCAGCATCCTCTTTCCATAGGTCCATGCACATGCAATGAATGCTCGCTTTGTCATTGTCACCATACTAGTTGCAACCTATTTTCCTTCGTAATTGGCCTCTAGTACATGTTATCTTAGCTCTCTAGTGCCTGCTAGTAATATTCATATGGTATTCAGTCGATTATAGATTTGCGAAACGCACACTACTCATCCTGCTGTACTTTACGATACCCTGCACTTTGTCTCCCAACAATCGAATCAAAATGACATGTACAATCTCGGGTTCTCTTCGTTGTCCTGGCTCAACAGTTAGAATTTCATCTTTCAGGTTGGGTAGGATGAAGACCTCGACCGCAACACTCACACTTCCACCGACATCGGGAGAGTTGACAAGCTAAATAAGATCGAGCTCGATATCCCACACAGGACTCGGTTCGCGCGGTGGTGGCAGCGTTTCTTTCTTCTTTCCCTTTCCCTTCGTATCCACATCCGCGGCGAATATTTCACCTTCCAGAACAGCTGGATCACGTGGTTGATGCTGAGACGCCACTTGACTACCAAGTGAGAAGGCTGCACTCGTCGACTGGTTGCGAAAAGGTTTCTCAAATGCATCCTTCATCCTTCTCACTTTGACCTGGCCAAATCCCGGTAGTGTTTGCAGTTTGTCGGTTGAAGCTCTGCTGATATCGGCAAAACTCTGTGGGAAATCGAGTAAACGACAAGGAAGCCTGGCATGCAACGTACGCCAAGAGACGTGCGGAGCGTTTCGACGTCAGTCTTATTGACTTTGTTGATACTGGTGAGGGCACTGCGCAGCTGGGAATCATAATCCTTGTCAACGCGCTCTTTGATGAGGTCTGGTGGCTTGTGTTCGAATTGCTTGAACGTCGCAATGTATTGGCCAGCTTCGTCGTTACTTGCGGGGGCAAGGTCAGAGCAAATGAATGCACAAGGGATATGCTCACCTCCATGCTACGATTACCGTAAGATTGTTTAACAAACACACCTGTGGCAACTGTCCGTAGCGCGTCGGAAGAGAGGGACAACACGTTACTTTGGTGAGTTCTCTGATCAGCTCTTGGTGTTCTGTCTATGGGTGACTTGAATAGACATCAGGAAACCAAACAGAGCTTGCTTACGACGTCACACATGATAAGGAGAATCCTGAGGTTGTACGAGTGTCCAAGCTTCTCGATTCGCGTATGGATGTACTCGGGGTGAAGTCGGTGGTACCTCAGACTAACACACTTGTCAGAATGCAAACACCAAGTTGACAAATGGGACACACCTCAGAAATAGTATACACGTTGTACGGCCAACTTGGAAATCGGGAACAATGTCTCCGAATTCTTTGCCCACATTGCGAATGCATTCGAGAGCTGGATTCAAGCGCTCAAGCGACGTCGGTACGTTAAATGTCAGACCAAGGAGGGTACTCACCTGGTTTGGGTTGATAATGATGTTGTTTCCGACGCCGGGTTGTATCACGGGCGGCTTTGGCTTGGCCGAGATGACCATTCCTCCCTATTTGTGGCAGTGCTCGGTAAACACGTCAATTTAAAACTCGATCGGATGTTGGTTTGTTCCGCCACCATGGACAAATTCCTACCCCACGTCCAGTTGGCAGAGAGACCACACAATCGCAAGAACAAGTTCGCACGCGTCGTTACTCTCTGCAGTGCTGCGGCGGTTATCTGGATATGGTCTGCGTCTCGCTACACACTCGTTGCCAGGAATCTCATCAAGTTACCCACCCACGCGGAAGAGACTCTGCAGAAATGCAGTATGCTTCATGTACGGCCTGGACCTCCTGCTGACTTTCCACGGAGGACCCAATCTGACCGTTTCGTTGACGGCACGCGCTCAACGTTGCTCAGAAACGCCTCTGTGTGGACTGGAGATGCTTCCCAGTATGAGATTCGCGGTGCCGACATCCTATTGGATAAGGGTATCATCAAGTTCGTAGGGGTCGTCTCTGAAAAGCATTTAGCGGAGTATGAAAACTTTCAGTCAGTCGATGTTGGTGGGAATTGGGTAACTCCAGGGTAATCTCCTCCTGGATGTCCAGCATCGCACCTCTCATCTGGTTGTCACAGGATAGTTGATATGCACTCTCACCTTGGGGTCGATAGCGTGCCCCAACTTGGTGGATCGGATGACACCAATTCGTTCAAAGGTTGTTCGCTTCCAGCTTTGTTTGACGTCCTGCTGACAGTTTCTAGGGCCCATCTTACCGTGGCTGCGAAGCCTGGACGGGCTTAATACACATGATGACGCGTATCAGCTTGCTATATCGGGTGGCGTCACAACTGCCAACATCCTACCTGGCTCGGCTAATGCAATCGGTTCTCTCAGTTTACCGTACAAGACGTGTACTAACCCGAGGTATAGGAGGACAAGCATTTGTTATCAAGCTACGTCCTACTGAAGAGCGATCTCCCTCGTCTATGCTGCTCGAACCTCCATATACTATCAATGATACCCGTGTCGACCCCTCCCTGCCACCCCGCTGGAGGCAGATGAAGTAAGAAATTTTCATGAGAGTGCTGATGCCTTGGTTTACCTGTTATTTATAGGCATGCATGCGGTAGGCGCCTTTTGGCGGAAAGTAACGCTTTGCTGATTGGTATAAAACTATGCAGGAGAAAATCCCAGTAAGTTACTATCATAAACACGAAGGAAATAGTGACTTATGGTGCTCGTAGGCCGCAATTATGGCATTACGCGCATGGACAGTCTCTGGGCGTTCCGCCAAGCGTAAGGATCATGCGAATTCCTGAACACGTCGTTTAACATAATACTGTCTCCCAGCTATGATACTGCTCGCAAGATCAAAGAAAGCCAAGATACTTACTGTGCGAAAGCTCTGGCCGGTGAATGGGAGGGTCTTGGTGATTTCCCGGAAGACCTCCAATGGGAAGCTCTTGTCGACGTTCTCAGGGGCCGCGTTAAGGTGCCTGGTACTGCATAGCGCCTAGACTCCCGCTGACAGTAACCTTTTCCAGATCCATACCCACTGTTATGAGGCAGTTGACCTTGATGACTTTGTTCGAGTATGTTCCACGTCGATGGTGCGATATATATATATTGATTTGGTTCCAGCTTACAAATGAGTTCAAATTCCCCCTTGCGGCTTTCCACCATGCGCACGAGAGTTACCTGGTTCCCGGGACTCTTAAGAAGGCCTACAGTATGCCGTCATTATTCCCTTGTGCCGCTCATTGAACTGCGTTCAGACAACACTCCCGCCGTTGCGTTGTTCGCGACCAACGCTAGGTATAAGCGGGAAGCGTACCGAGGCTCTGAATTTGCTCCACGTATCTTAGCAGAGAATGGTATAGATGTGGTGATGAAGGTCTGCAAGTTAGTCATGTTTTTCCTGACTTGGTATTGATATGTTTTCAGAGTGATCATCCTGTGCTGAACTCTCGGTTCTTGCTTTTCGAGGCCCAACAAGCCTACTACTATGGCCTCTCCGCTGACCTCGCACTCTCAGCCGTTACTTCTACGCCAGCTAGAATTCTTGGCTTAGACCACCGTGTTGGTATCATCCGTGAAGGTTCGTGTGCATGAATTGTCCGAAATTAGTTTCTCAGTTATTTATTTTTGTAAACAGGATATGATGCAGGTATGGTCAAGCCAGTCAGGTCCTCTCTGATAACCACATCATTCACAGATATTGTGATATGGGATAGCCACCCATTAGCTCTGGGCGCAACTCCAAAGCAAGTTTGGATTGATGGTATTTCTCAGCTCGAAAACCCCTGCACTGTGGAGAAACCATTTACATTCCAATCGCTCCCACAAACACCTGTTTTCGAAAAGGGGGTGAAAGAGGCTGTTAAACACCAGGGTCTTCCACCTTTGACCCCGAGCTTCGCAAAGGTCGATACCATCGTATTTACTAACGTTAGCACCGTATTCCAAAGGGGCTCGTCTGGCATACAGGAGGTATTGAGTGTTCGTGACGGTGAACCCGGAGTGGTCGTAGTCCACAAGGGGGAAATTTCTTGCTTCGGGGCTCAGCAAGCTTGCCTTGGTCCGATCAGCTCCTTGGATCAAACTTTTGAGACTTTTGATCTTCGGGGTGGCTCGATCTGGTAAGTTCCTCCTGTCATCCTATCATAGCATTTATTTATATATTTCTTTCCCAGCCCTGGATTGGTATCCTACGGCTCACCCCTCGGTTTGGAGGAGATCCAAGGCGAAGAGTCTACGCATGACGGCGAAGTGCTCGACCCTCTATCAAGCGTGATTCCAAAGTTGTTGTCTGGCAACGAGGTCATTTTAGCGGTTGATGGCTTGCAGTTTGGTGGTCGTGATACCTTGTTGGTTTTCTTTCACAATACTGCGATCGGTGTGCTAAGACAGTCATTAGACACGCCTATCATGCAGGCGTGACCATGGCGATCACGCCTCCGACATCTTATGGGTTCGTCGCAGGCCTTAGCACGGCATTCTCAACGGGTGCGGCACATGCATTACAGGACGGCGCTGTCATTCAGGATACAACCGCTTTGCATGTCAATGTTGGCCATTCAGTATCGGCTGGTAGCGTGAGCACACAGATTGCTGCCCTGCGTCACTTGCTGCTACATGCTACCAGAGGAACTCCGTTCCACCGTGTTGCAAAGGTGAGCAACCTCAAACTGACTCTCAGTTCTCTTGGGGAGTCTAAATCCACCAAAGGGAGAGATCCCGCTCGTCGTGCAGGCGCAAAGCGCCGATGTAATCGCGTCATTGATCAAACTCAAGAGGGAGATCGAGGCTCGTAAAAACGTAGAGCTCATACTCACCGTGGCTGGCGCTGCTGAAGCCCATTTACTAGCCGAGCATTTAGGCGAGGCAAAGGTCGGTGTCATTTTGACGCCCTCTAGGCCATTCCCCGAGTCGTGGGAGAAGAGGCGAATGTACGTCCTCAGACTATTGTTGTCGCCAAACTGATTGAGTGTTTTCAAGACTACCAGGTCCGCCGTTGACTCAAGACACTGCGGTCACAACGCTGCTTGCACATGGTGTCAAGGTCGGCATCGGCATTCTTGAACAATGGAGCGCACGTAATACGCGCTTTGATATCGCATGGGTTAGTCTTCTAGCATGTATTGCCTTCTCATACTCCATGACGTTTTTGTTATAGGCAGCCCTGGAGGGCAATGGTCGTATCTCCAAATCGGAGGCACTCGCGCTTGCATCAACAAACCTTGAAGAGCTTCTTGGTCTCCAACCTGCTGCCTCTTTATCGGGAGACTTCGTTGCCACCGCCGGCGGCACAATTCTTGACCCAGAAGCCCAAGTTGTCGGGGTGATTTCTTCACGTAGACGCTCTGTGGAATGGCTTTGAATACCCAAATACTATTACCTATTGTGCACAACTAGAAGCAAGAAATGTGACAATTAAGGGGAGCCATTATCTGAAAGTATGGTGTATAACACCGTGTATCATGTTTTAGGTCTAGCCAGTTGCTGTACATGATCACGGATTAACGGAAGGGCCATCGTGATGGTCTTGATCGGCTTGACTTCTTCTGCGAGTGAGTGTTAACAGGAAGATCGGGTGCCAGCAGAGTGTAAATACCAATTTGCAAGACTCGTCCATGTCGCCGGAGAATCTTGTTGTCTGCTCCGAAGGCTGGGTGCTGAGGATGTACAATGACCATGGAATTCTTTTGGCTCATCAGCATTAAAAAATACAAGGAAGAGGAACTTACCTTTGAATACCACATCCGTAAAGTGTCGGAATCTTTGGGTATCAGTGGTATTTTTCCTGTTCCGATGACTTGCACGACTAGATTGACGTATTTAATCATGTTGGCGCCTGTCATATACTCTCAAATAATGACGACTGGTCTGACATGCTCTACCTACGTCTGGCGTTGATCATGTCCATCAAGGATTGGCAACCCAGGCCGTGACCGATCAGGATGATGCATGTGGCACTCGATAATCTCCACAACGGGGGAATGCATGAGTCAAAAAGGGTGATGTAAATACATGTTCGGTTACTCACTGGACATAGTTGTCCCAAATGTATATTAAAAGATCTCTTGCTGGGTTCTCCGCGGCTTTCGGGCGCTGCAATGGACGAACTATATCAAGGACAACATTTGGTAAACGGATCATACCAGTAGTGTGGGCAGTGTCGAAACTGAAAATGGCTTGGGAAAGAGATTGACATCGACCAGCGCATAATTTTCATTCTTCACCCAAGAGATGAGCTGTTTCGAAAAATCGATCTGTGAGACATTAGTCGTGATAACACACGTGAAAAAATAAATAGAAGGTACAAGATACGAATGTTCCATATTGACGTCGCACATGGGACTGCCATCCAGTTCTACGCGGAGATTTCCACTGCCAGACTCAGCGAGACGCCACAAGCGAAGATAAATGTACGAACAATTCGTGAACGAACATAACAATTGTCTTGTTCTCGAGCAAGTCGTCGCTTTAGGTAACGTCGTCAGGCAGTTACAAGGGACTTGCCAGAAGAGTACTCACGTGCACATCACTTGTGAACCATAGCGTTCTTCGTAGGCGGGCATCAATGGCACTTGTAACATCTGATGCTGCGAATATAGAAAGTGCTGTCTGTGTCCCTTGAGAATCTCCGGTATCGAAAAAGTGATGTCGTCCAATTCTAAACAAAGCTGAAAATGTGGCAGTCGTGTGGAATGTGATATTCATGCCTTCGCGAGGTTCACAAGCCTTTGGATTGATATTCCTCCAGTATTTACTTTGTTCAAGTGCCACTTGCCAAACAGTTTCTGTGCCGGCTTCAGAGGCCATCATTGGAGGTAACTCGGGAGGAGCATCCCCAAGCAAAACCCGGACAACCGCTAGCGCTGAGTTCGATATAGATTCAAGGTTGTAACCTCCCTTGGGTGTAGAGAGGGGTATCGTTAGGAGACCAGCCAGGATCCTGATTAGTAGCTCACCTCTAAAGCGACAACCATTTTACCGCCAGCCAGACTTGCTAGCATATGAGTCATGTGCGCGTACCCAGTGGGTGTCACATGGCATTCACCTAAATCATCACCATCCGCTGCATCAAAACCAGCAGAAACTGAAAGGTGGTGAGTGGCAAATGTACAAGAAATATTCTCCTGGACACACCAATCACTAGTTCGGGTGCAAACTCCAATGCGATTGGCATCACAATTTGCTGGAAGGCATGGATATAATCTGCGTCGGTCATGCCTTTTGTGGGCCACGGGACATTGACAGAACTAGTAGCCATCAGAAACGTCCTTTGCGTCTCTGTCGTGGGACATACTAGCCAAGGCCTGGACCCTCTCCGCAGGATTCCAAACCACCAAATGGGCCGCAGGGATAAAACTGACCCCGCTCATAGCGGTGTATGGAGATGTACAAGACGCTTGGATCATCGTTGAAGGCACGCTGAGTGCCATTACCTGTCAAAGTGAGTCGTCTGGAGCGGGGAAGAGTGAGAACTATTTACCATGATGCACATCCCTTGAGCAGAGTGTCAAAAGAATTATGGGTGACATACAGTCGATTGACCTACCAGTCCAATATTAATACACGTTTGAGTGGCGTAGATAATTGGACTACTTTTGCCGCGACAGCGACGTTGTTAAAGAAGCAAAAACCCATGTGCTCGTCAGGTTCGGCATGGTGGCCAGGAGGCCGCACAATTGCCAATGCCTTCTTCAAACGACCATGAGCCACCTTCAAACACGACTCAATGACGCCACCACAGCTCAGTTTGGCGGCGCGCGTGGTGCCATTCATGACGTAGAGAGACAAGGATTCGTAGTAGCTCTCCGAATCAATAATATCTTGTGCCGTCATTGCTGGAGGGATGGAGGAACTCGCGTTATAAGTGTCGGGCTCTCGTGAAGAAGCAGAAACTAGGTGCATTTCGGGCACTCACATTGAATTGCGAGAACTTTGTTCCAGTGTTCTTCTGTGTGAACCAGGATTGCCTCGTTGCGATATACTGGACGAATCGGGATCTGTTTCATTTTTGAGATCAAGTTGGCGCCTCGGAGGGTGTCGTATATTCTGGTGATACGGCCGGGTTGCTCGGGATGGCCATGATTTGAGACGTGAAGAAGCATGTCTGAAGAAAAGACATAGCCGACGGTGTAGTCTGGTGCATTGAATGGCTCTGACTGGGCACGGCGGGGCAGTGGACTGGATGGACGCTGTGGCACGCGCGCCTGAGGGGGTTCGTGCTCGTCGACGTCCATGGCATCATTCATTGTTGTTGGCAGTGTGTTGTGTTGAAACTCCGGTCACTTCAATTGATCTCTCAGGCTGAGCGCCAACGCTGGGTGCGGCGATGCGTAGGGCATCGCCATAGTGACTTCCAAGTCTTTATTGCAGCCTATTGCGGGCTCAAGTTCTGCCTGTTTTTCCAATGTTCACCAACTTCAAAGCATGGCTGTTCCGTTCTAGCTCGTTCTGCTGCTGTATACCAGTCCGCGCAGGATTCCTACTCATGTCTGTACTCACATTCCTTCTTTCCGGGGCCATATCAGTCATCATATGGTTTGAGATTTCTCGTACGTTTCTCTCTCTGTTAAACTACCATCTCAATTGTTCCAAAACGTCCTAGATTCCTACGAGCTCTCTGCAGAGGAACGCGTGGCTTTCATCTTGACGGGAACCGTCGAAAGTCTCTTGTTTCTCGCATCTACGTTTGGGTATGATTGTCCGGCAAATCTCACCCACATGAGAGCTTATGTAGTTCCGTTTGCAGCTTCGTCGGTGTTGTTGCACGGAAACAACTGTTCGTCATGATATATGCCTATTTCCTCTACCTCCATTTCGTCCTCAATGTCATCGTCGGCATATATTTTCTCGTTACTGTGCGCAAGAGTAATCGCCAACAGCTTGTCGACTCTTGCTCAGAAGTGTTTGTCGACACTTCTGTGGAGTCAAGCTGTGCCCGTCTCATGAGTGTTTCGACATACGTATTCATAGCGATCGTGGCAGCATTGTTGCTCCTAGAGTTGTGTTCGTCCTCTAATTCTCATAGTCTATCGTTCATTAACTTTTACTTAACACCAGATGGGATATTGATCGCAATCCGGTACGTGTATCGCTTGCGAACACAGAAGCGAGACGACCGGTCACGACGCTTGGGCTACTTCCACGCGCTTTCCACGCCCGAATCGCTGAGCACTAGACATACGCGCCAAGCGAGTGATAATATCGAGCTGCTTCATTCCAGACAAAGCTCCGGTGATCCACTAGGCTTCGAGGATACCGTTCTCGATATCCGACCTCAAAACTATATTCCACTGTCAATGCACGACCGTGATTTGCCTTTTACCCCGCCCCCACCTCCACCCCCATCTCTTCCGTTGCTGGAAAGTCCCCCTAGCCGGCGTGTCCGCGCATTACCGCCTCGCCCGTCTATATCAACCCCTGCTACGAAGTCATCCAGTTCGGCGCAGGAAATAGCTACCCAGCCGGAAAGGCTACCAAACCCCCACAAGCTCCCGGGCCACCTCACTAATTGCCTTGAACGACCGTCTCCAGCCAGTGAGGAGTCGCGGTATTCCACATATACTTCGGACTTGTCAACGAATGCTCACGCTGCTGTGATGGATCACGCTTCGTACATGCAGGATGTATTCTCCAATCCACCACCTATCCCAAAATATTCACAACGACTACTACGATGATGTAGGACATTTTTATTTATCAGATCGATGACACGGACATGGGATGTATAATGAACATAAGTACAGTAATTGTTGTTGCTAGAATAGTAATTCGTAAGTAAGGCAACAGAGCCAAACAGCCTCGGGCAAGTCAGCTTGCATTTAAAGGTTGGCTTTCCCGTCGACGACGTACGCAACGACGACGGGCTCAGCGGCGGGACAGACTAGATGTCATGCACAAGCGCAATGACGTTCAACGACAGCACATTATCGACTCTGTTTGTGTTCCGGTTCATTTCCCCGTGTCAAGATGTACTCATTGCGGGAATTAAATAGCTCGACAATCTCATATTCCAGCTCTACACGCTTTCCTTCTTCCTATCACCCACATTGCTGCCCCTGCTGTGTAGAGTCGCCAGCCAGTTCATCTTCTACAAGCCTCGCGAACTCGATCCCAAGTTATCCTTGCGCGTCTGGTTCCTCCTGCTCTGCCTCTCAAATGCGCCAAGTTTTTGGTCCCATGTCCGGAACGGTGCAACAGAGGGCCGTGCTGTCATCCTTGACTTTGTCGGGATGGGTTTGTGTTCTGTCCAAGTGACTTTCGTTCCGCTTACACCTACACAGGATATCTGCCTTCCAAGCTGCACCTCGTATTGCTCGACACCCTCATCCTTTGTCTTCAGATACTCCTCACTACCATCTCATTCGAGATATCTCTACGCCTGTCCACCGCGTCCGAACCCGAATCGAGTGCTGTCCCGTCGTCAGCTCTGTCATCACTTTCCACACCTGCCTTGGAAGTAGACTACGATGGCGAAGATCGAAAATATTCGCAACATCATACACCCGCAATGATAATAGACCTCCGCTTCCGGCATCTCATAAGCCATCTGCGAAACTCCATGCCGCTCGTGCCACCCACAGACTTGACCACCCTCCCTCTTCCAAATACCACCCCGACTCCTCTTTCTATACATTTGAGGGCTGTTGTAAGGGCGAGACGTCGGATATTAGATCAGTCCGACCCGACAGAACCTGTTGACAGTCCAAGGGCGGAAGACACAAGGAGAATACCGGGAGGCATGTCCATCGAGCAAATCGAGTAGAATTCGTATAACTTGTAATCTCCACATTCGGTCCTTTAAGTGAACCTAGTTTTCATTGCATGGCTCGTTACCAGTTGCGCTTCATCTATGGAGTATGAGTGTGCAGACTCCTCGTTGTTTCTGACGACATACCGCTTGGCGCAAGCACTGCCCGAATTTCTCAAACTCTTGTTTGCAGCAGTCTTTGCGAACATCAGTGTATGTTGCTACGATACACTTTCCGTAGGCCGTCGCCTCCGATGAGCACGTTGTAGTAGTGTGCAGAGCTAAACGTTTGAGCGGGCTTGGTGACTTGTGCGCTGAATGCATGGTGGTCATGGAGTAAGCACGAGTCAGTGTAGAATGCGGTACGTCACTACTTCACTTGTCACTTGCCGGCTCTGTGCCCAAGCTATAAACCTCAACGTCTCATTCCATTCCATCTTCTCCTTGTGTCAACTAACATGCTGAGGGTCTACCTCTTGGTTGCTTGTGTCTGTGTGCTTGTAGCCTCGGTCTTTTACCTTTTCTACTTCAACCGCGTCGTCGCCGCGGCCATTGGGCTATTCCTGAGAATCAGGTACTGGAAAAAGGGCGAATCTAGCGTATGGATTCAGATTGGTGCGTACTCCACGCTTGAACAGCCTCACCGACGCTGACCATGCCTTATACCAGGGTCCATTCACTTTTCGATTCTCGCTGGCAGGATCCTTCTCAAAGACGTGCTTTATCAATCAAGCAACCAGACCATCAAGATTGTCAAAGCGCAGATTTCCTGGCGGTATTGGCTGCGTGTTCCAGCGACTGGGGATGACCTCAACCGTGCTCACGTTGGTGCAGAGGAATGTGCGACCATTCCGTTTAGTGTCCTTGGGCTGAAAGTACCTAACGAACACCCTGGCAGTTAACCAGACGTATGCACTTCCTTCATGCCGCATCAAGGTTTCTATCCACGGATTCGAGTGGTTTCTGTATAACAAAACCGCGTCATACGATCATGTTCTTTCACAAATGCGCGCCAAAACGCCATCCGTCCCGGAGGAATCTGAAGCTCAGCGCTATTTTTCGCGTACTTCAGGATTGGATGGCAAGAACACTATTCCACTTGGCACTTTGTTACTTTCTCATGAAAGATTTCACCAGGACTATATCCTCCATCCGGGCTAGCCAGCATCAAGCCACCGCCCATCATCCACACTATCATAAATTGGATTAAGCGACAAATGCCATATCTCGATCCCAAGGACTTGTTACCTATATCTATCGAGATATCGCGATTGGCCGTTGTGTGCGGCAATTCATCAACTCCCAGCCTCATGGTCGCTGAATGCCACAGGGCAGATGGTACATTTGGGATCGTACGGGTACGTTGCCAGTTGCTCTCGAGATCCGCTCCGTTGATATTTGACCTAGGCAAGATCCAAATGTGACCTTTACAAGCAGCTATTGAACTTTAGGTTCCAGAATGCTCTTGTACAGCTTGTAGAGAATGAACACTACATTAAATCGATGACTAGCATTGGCCATGCTATCCGGACACAAGCGGAAACATCTATGTCAGTATAAACTTTCGTGTTTTTGCCTTGTCTGACGATCTCCAGTTATGCCGACCGCATTCCACTGAACTATTTATCGTTCGGAGTATTCTCGAAGATGTGGAGGGGAATTAGGCTTTATTCGGCGTTATTTTCTCACATCAGTTCCATATCCGCCAGGCCAAAGGAGAAATCAACTGTGCCCGACAGGAAGAGCTTGGATGAAAGCAACTTTGTCGGCAGTGACTTCACGAAAATCGAATATGCAATCGAGCGACGGATTGTAGAGGCTCCAATGTTGGAACTGTCGTATTATGCGGACGTCGTCGGTGAAGTCCCGCCAGAGTTTGATGGACCGAAGGGCATGGGGTTGGAGTCGTATGATATCGGGAACGGAGATCTGCCCCCCGAGTGGGGGATCGACTTGGTTATTCGCAATGGTTTGTTACGGTACGGCCCGTGGGCAGATCGACAGAGGTGAGACTCTCGTAATTCGTTGGTCGTGCGGCTTTCTAACGAGTCGTTAAAGGGCTCACCTTCAGCGGACCTTTTTCCCTCCTACCTTTCATGACATGGATGTATCCCAACGCCTCAAGCCCGGGGATAAACGAATATGGACCGCCTTGAAGATCTTTGTCGAATTGCGCGAATCAACCATTTTGAATATCCCATTTCGTGAAGCATCAAAGAACTGGCAATGGGATGGTCTTGCGGATATACCAAAGTCGCGGATAAGGGAACATGCCTCTCTCCATGTTGCTGCCGGAGATAGCTCGTCGATTAGCTTTCTCATACCGATGGTCATAGGGCCGGACGGATACGAGTCCCGGTTGGAAGTGCATCTCGACACCGTCGAGGTCACTTCGAGTCTAAATGACATCAAAGTTGTCGCCGCAGAATCTTGTCGAGTAAGTCGGCCTGCTAGCATGTGTTATGTGTTTTGGCTTGACCTATTATAGGTATCCGCGGCACTCCCAGCGCCTCTCAAGTGGAATGCGGAGCGTCAATGGTCGTTCTCCGTCTCTTTGCGACAGCCAGTCATATTTCTTTTGAGGGATCATATCAACATGATCACTGACCTTTCCCGCGATTGGGCCAGTGGTGAACCTACAGAATGGCACCATTTCATTCCAACTATCTATTCGCTGGAACTTCGTTTGCATCATTTTAATATCAATCTCTATGCTAACGATCAGAACATAATCGACAAGCCTTTGGTCAAAGAGGAGAACAGTACGTACCTTATTTTGCCGTCTGAAATCTTTGTCTTCATGCCCTATTGTCAGCCATGGTTAACCTACAATCTCCCCGGCTTTCTGCAACTGTAATGATTCCATCTAATACGTATCTCCCAGAAGCAACGACTATCCCTTTTGCAGTCGATGTACTAGAACTCGCCGTTTCCATGCATTTGCCCAGGTGGAATACCCAATTTTTGTATGGCCAAGGCAAGGATTGCCACATTTTACAGGCAGGCAAATGCCATATAAATGGTACTTACCATTATTGGGCGGAAGTCCATTTGGATAATATCGAGCAACTTAGGGTCGCTATTTTGGTACGTTACCTGCTCTCAGCCGCTCTGACGTCTATGAATTTGACAATAGACAAGTGGTGTCGCCATGAAAACTCTGGGATGGGCGATCAGATACCTCATGGTTTTACGTGACAATTACTTTGGCGCCTTTACGCATTTTTCGACACTGACAGAGTACCTTGAGAAACGGCGGAGAGGTGAAATAGGTGATCCTATCGAGAAGAAGTGGCGTCCAGAGAAGGTGAGTATGTACGACAAGGAGTGAAGCTATCCTCTTAGAGATTGACAGACAAACATGCTTCAAGTCGAATTGACGTTAAACGTCCAATATGGGTCTTTGTTGCTTCCCGCCAGCTTATCCGGCTTTGAGCGGTACTCGAGCATGGCGACCGCGAAGGACATCGGCACCTCGTTGTTACTGTCATTCCCTGAGCTTCAAGTCGATCTTCGGTTGCATGATTATTTCATGGGTGCGTGACAACTATGGTAACCAAAGATGAGCTGCTCATATCGTTATAGAGATGTCGCTCAATGTTGGCGAGATCAAAGGACGTATCATGGAGACGTGTCTGCAAGATGAGTTCTTCTGCGGTGGGAGGCGGCCTTTTAAGGAAATGCTTGTCGTCGATGGTGCGTGGTTATTGAAATATGCAGAGATCCAAGCCAATCCGTCTAGGTATCCAAATAACTGCCAATAGGCTCTTCGGACCGCCACCACGTACACGCACGTATGTATGTGTGTGGGAAATTGCGCTTGGCCACATCAAGATCTTGGCAACGCCGTTGGAAGGTCGTGTTCTACTTGCGGTTGTTGATGTGTTTCAAGGACAATTCACTGATGTCGTGAACGCTCCTGCAAACGAATTCAGTGTGCCTCTTGATCCAGATTGTGAGAAGTTGGTTTTTCATCTCCGAGACTCCTCTGATAATTGCTCAGTGACGTATTTGAAGCTTTCCCTGAAGGCCGTGAATTGCACTTGCATCGCAGGAACAGCCGCCATTGACTTGGATATGCCACATGGACTTATATTACACACGAACGACCTGCAGGGTCAACTTTGCGGCAAGTTGCTCAGTCTGAGGTCGCCTCTTGTTTCTGTTAAAGGTTTGGTCGATCTGGGTATATCCCGGAAGTCTTGGTCTGAAGCTGTTGCCCTGGGCTTTGACATCGCCCTGGACTCGTTTGCCGGCCCCAAGACAAATCACAGCCCTCAGGGCATCTTTTTGCATCAGCAAGACGTCTTGACTCAGAGAAGCCAGCACTTACTGAGTCAACTTAAGGAGGCTCAGATTAATCATGGGAGTCGGAGCGGCCTAAATCGTAGCGGACGATGTCGCCCATCTCACCGCACGCATCGGAACGATCTCTATCTTCCTCCACTCACCCTCCCACAATTTAACTGCATGCGGAACTCTAACCCACTACCTCAACATCCTAGTCCAGTCCCCCATTTGTCACAGCTCTCTCATCTGTCTGAATCAGACGGGGAAAACATATCCGAAGCGGAAAGAGACGCACGGTTAGCGCGAAGTCGCATCTTCGCATCGACAGCAGCAGATCATGTGGGCGACTCTGAACCGTCCATTTCGGACGATGAGTCAGATGATGCTGATTTAACAGATGATGGGTCGTCGGAGAGCGAGTGGTCCGCGAATCCTGGTGCATAATCTGCTTATGTGGTGGAGCTAGCTGACGGCCCTCGTAGATGATACTCAGAGGGTACTCCTGCACCATTATGAGCATCTCACGACGCGTTATAGGGAGTGCGCGTTGGTCGACATATCAAACAGAGAAGGTTCACCTTTCGTCAAGCTGAGAGTACGTATGGTTACTCGGAATGGCTAACGCATTTGATTACGTCGTGTGTTAGGATCCACCATCCGCCAATTTCCATAGGCCCGAAAAGGTCTCGGGACCTCTGTCTTCGATCCCTCCACGCAAGGGGGATATATCTAGCGTCAACACAACTTCTTTGGTTCGTATTCAGTGCAACAACGGCATCGAGGCCTTGGTCACTCCACTCCTACTTGTTTTTGTATCTCGCCTCAAAGAAGAGAGCGAACGACATGTAACGCGATCTTTCTGTTCTAGTGATGTCTAACTCATCACTGGTGCAGGACCTCAGCGCAGAGCTGATGTTGGATGTGATTCTTACACGCCACTTGTCCAAATTTGTGTCTACGGAGAAAGGCACTTCCCCTGCATCCACGTTTGATATTTTGGTCCAATCTGTCCGCACGCGGGTGCTTGAGCAGCTCTTCTTGGACCGTAGCGCACCAGTAGTCGCGGGCCGCTCTGAAGAGAGTCAGTCTGTCGATATTGTGGTGCATTGCACACTTGCGAATTTGCATATCCTGGCTGCTCCACAAGCACGGGCTGCGATATCCGTCTGGGCCACCTTTGACGAGTTCTCTGTCGGGTTAGGTAAGGTACCATCCCTCACAGGCATCGTACACCAATATCCACAACCGGAATTTTGCTTGTCAATTTACGATTTCCAAGCGAATTATGAACACACGAACATCGATGTTTTTGGTGGCAACCTCACAGCCCAGATGGGTCCACCAGATCCAGAATATATCGCCTGCTTACTACTCGCAGCAAAGAATCGTGCAGGGATGCTGTCGAATATTTATCAAGAGTGGGCAACGAGATTCTCCACATCGTCACGCGCCCTCGTGCGGCACATCCTCTGGTTCACAAGGAACGACGTTCTTGTAGATCCGCTTTCTATTATACAGCCATCATTCCTTGTTCAACGAGGCCTTCCGCATGCCGTGCGAACGAATGGCCCGCTCAAATTTTGGTTCCAGCTTCGCATGTGCTTGCGGGAATGCGACCTATCCTCACTTGGCGAACAATGGAGTGGGGATCAAGAGGTGCAGCAACTTATAAGGTCTCGCTTGGCCAATCTGGATACGCCCGACGGGATGGATACTAATCCTTGGGACTTATTATGCCCACCGGAAAATCCGACACCTGTGGAACCCCCCTCTAGTCTGTCATCCGTGACCTTTGGCATCGGAGCCGCCCACCTAGCTTTGCTGTCCACTTCCTCCAAATCCCACAGTTACATTACAAGTTCCATGCTGCGTTTCCGGTATCATACCAACCCACTTGTTCAGTTTCACTTGTCATCCCACACCTCACTTCCTAAGCAAACAACTCAACATATCGTTGTGTTTGGCGTTGCCGATATCTCGCTCTCTGCCTCGCCTCGTTTCGTCGACTTCGCCCAGAGTGCAATCCGCGTCAAGAATTATTGGCAGAATGCCACTGCTCCTGATACTCTTCCTTCTCACACCATCCGTCCAACCTCTCAAATGATATTGATAGCTCATATCGGCAATATGAACGTCCGCGCTGGAGCGGAGAATCTTATCTTTGATGTCGTATGTTCTTTACTGGATTTCTCTTCCACCTCTCTAGGTCGCTCAAATACCGGAACGGAGTCCGTAGGCGGAGTATTCGCATTCAAGGATGTCCAGGTCCGGGCGCGCTACAAGGGAGCTGATGCAAGCAACCCTGAGCAGGATATCCTCGCTTCACTAACTTTGGTCAATGGTAGGATCAATGCCGCCCAACGCCAGGATATAACATCAAAGACACTCCGGATCGTTTTTGGACTTGAAGAAATTCTAGTTAGCGTCCCGCGCAGTGCCATCCGTCTGTACCGCTTTGCGGAAGAGTGGCGAGACGATTTCCTTCCAAGTGTTGAGGCCACGGCAGAGACGCTTTTCTCAGAATTGAAACGGAATAGCATGTCGACAGTGTCCAGGCCCTCGTTGGCACGCAGCACAGAACGATCTACGACCATTCTGCATGTCAACGGTCAGGTTGCTAGGCTTGGGGTCACACTCCAAGTGATGAAGGGGACGTGGTTATCCTGGACTGTCGAAGATACCACTGGATTCGTTTCCTCTTCTCCCAGTTCGCCCTCGAAAAGGATGCACGACTTTGGTCTACGGTTGGGGTCGCAGGGATATACGATAACCTACAAGTCGCGCAGCATAGACAGTTCGTCTGGATCTCCTCGCGTCAAGTTCATTCTCCCTGCCCTCGCCTTGACAGGGCACCAACATAAGGGCGGTGTTGAACTGCTTGGTGCCCTAGACTTTGTGAAGATCATGATCAAACCGACGCATATAGACACTCTCCTCGTCGTACAACAGAAGTTTGGTCAAGACTTTACAGACTTGTTGGATTTAATACAGGAAACACGTCAGAAGCGTCCCGTGGTCTCCGTGCCCAAGCGGGCGACGGAATTGACTGAAAAGATTGTAGTGCACGTGAACGTCAAGGGTTTCAGGTTTGGGCTGGAGGGCCCCTCCTCTGTGTTCCATCTAGAGTGTCAAGATGTTGGGGGAGATATTGTAAAGGAGAATGATCAGTTGGAATGGATGGTCCAGCTCCGCAACCTCTCACTGTCGCTTGCGCCTCGCACACGCATCGCGCCCAGCGAGTACGGCTTAGATCTTAACGAGAAATCGGCCTTTGTGGTCATCGATATCACCGCATTGGCCAACGATGGGAACCTGAAAGTCATCGTCCCCAAAATTCATGCGGTTATGCAACCTAGCTCGATCAGCGAGCTGGGTGACTTCATCGATTTTCACCAGGTATGAAGTGTCCTGCAACATGTTACTTGTCTAACAATTCCATAGGCCGAGTTACTTTCTGGAAGACAGCAGAGAGCCGCGGAATTGGAAGCATTCAAAGAGAAAACCAAGAGTATTCTAAGGACGTTTGAAACGCAGACCCCACATCCCGACATACACCAACCTTCGTGGCTAAGCAAGCACACCATATTGACGGAGATAGAGCGAATAGGTGTTGCCTTTCCTCTAGCGCTGAATCCAGCTGTGGAGTCATCGCAACGTTCTAGGCAAGATCTGACATCTGTTCGCGCGTTCTTGTTCTCTGTACGGCGAATAAGATTCAATTCTCAAATGGGCGAAGCTGGCCAGATAAACACAAAGGAACTTTCCTTCCAGTTCGTCAACCGGTAGGTCGTCTTCGCACAAAAGCAATTGCGAACTAACTTTCTCGCAGATTTAGAAAGCATGTAGCCACAGATTTCAACGCGGATAGCCATCAAACTCACAATCGTTTACTTTACCCTCAAATGAAGGCACAGCTTCGTTCGAACACATCTCTTTCCAGACACCAAATCTGGATCACTGCCAATATCACTGGCTTCATCTTGGATCTCGATTCCTCTATTTCAAACTACGTTTTCTCCTTGATTGACGTCTATAGCCAGGGGAGAGAAAGAATGGCGCGCCTTGCCAGTCACATTCCACGGACGTCAATCCCTCAGTTCGAAGAGCCGTTACCTGCCTCCCCTTTGGTCGATGATCAATCCAACTCGAATATCTTTGGAGCGTTTATCTTTGAAAGCGGTGAAATTCACGTGCATACCGAAGGGAGGCGTTGGAGGTCGACGTCTTCCGCGTTTACAGACGAGGTCGATGATTCTCTACCATTTACTGGCACAGAAACGATTAGATTGCCGGTTGTATCTGCCTGGATCGAGTATCGAGCAGCTCCGAACGTCGGAACAGTCCCTCGACCACCACCACCATCTACCTTGATTTTTAAAGCCAAGATACATTCTAGTAGAAACATCCTCAGGCCCACTTTGCTACCATTCGTCTCGGACATAACCGACTTCGTGCAGATGCGTATGCAGACCTCTACCCATCATGATAACGTTTCCGAACCTTCTATGATATTTGAAGGCGCTCCACCAGGACCTTCGTCACCTTCCGCCGTCGTACAGGACCAGACTTCTACTAGCAGACTCCAGATCAACTTTTCCCTCCGCATCGACCAATCGACTCTAGAGTTCACATGTCAACCTGATGTCAATGTCCTTGCGGCCTTCCGGTGGGAAAGTGGTGGATTTTTAGTGAGCATTTCTCCTGGTGCAAACGGGGTGGCGTTCACCGGTTCCGTTGATGGCCTGACCGTGGGCCTGAAACATGGTTTTCTGAGCGAAGACTGCGTCAACCTAGCTACTCGTAACCTTGCATTTTCACTGGCGTTTGCCAAAACCGAGGACTCCAGGAACCCTGACAATACGATCTCCTTGGTCGTCAGCACCGACATGTCGGGTGGCATACATTTTTCACGTTTGCAGGACATCCTATGCTTCAAGGCAGTATGGTTGGATCATATTCCACTCATTGCCTCAGAGCACACATCCCCGGAGACTTCTGGCATTGTCACATGCTCCCCGGAGGCCGCCCTTCCCGTCGTCAAGCAGGAACTGACCACGGCATTAGTCATCCGCATACGTTCGATTAAAGTTGATGTTGACCTAGGACAGTCTATCAGTAACATCACGCTCGACATGAAGGATACCCTCATCAGCACGAAACTTTCAGAGCGGTATCGAGAGTTGTCTCTATCCGTCGCGGACGTCGCCATCATTGCCAAAGGAAACATATCTGGACATGTCACCGTTGCGGACTGTATATTTCACACCATCAGCAGGAATGATTCTGTTTTATCGGAATTCACTTCGGCAAGGCTATTGGAGCTCACGATGACTAGCGGGCCTCTGAGCGCTGAGATTGCGTCGGAGCATCAACGTTTGCTTGTTTATCGGTCAGTATTCTGGTACCGGATAGGGTCAGTGTAACTAATTCTCTCTCCGTCCCAGTGCGGATCCAATTCAAGTGGATATTCATGACGACTGGTCGCTCATATCTGCAACCGTCAAGGACAGGGATCGGCCACTCCTCCTCGCGTTCACTGTTCATGGTAAAGGAGCCACTGCCTTGGCTACGGTATCCACCATCCCTAAGCTAATGCTCTACGTCATCAAGTTCAAAGCCAACATTGCCATACAGAGGTCTGGAGCTAGTCGGGAATCCGAGGCTTTCCGCGCTACTCAAGGTCCCAAACCCGGCAAGCCACTCACTCAAGTGGCCACCGCTTTCTTCGAGTCTGCAAGGACGAAGTTCAAAGAAGCAGAGACGGACATCTCTCACCTCATTTGTCAACAAATGAGCTTCAGGCTCGAGATGCTTAGACTCGTTGTCTTCCCGCGCTCGATGGCAGACACCGAGCTTGCGCAGTTCGTCGGTCGCGATGTGCACGCCAGTCTAAACCGGACCATACAGCACAGTCTACCATCCCGCAGAGAAGCCCATTTGTCATTCACTTCTTTGGATATCTCCAAATTAAGTCAGGTCCAGTCATTCCTGCCACTGAACGCCAGCATCCCACAAGATGCATCCTGGGTATCGTCGCTATTCAAAAAACCTCTCGAATCGAATATTGTCGGCCTACCGTCTATGAAGATGCTGATGATCACGGAAGAGTCCGTCCAAGGCTCTATAGCCCGACTGGTGTACGATTTCTATAGTACATTCCAAGGGGGAGATAAAAGCCCGGAAGACATCTATATCACGCTCAACATGGCGCTCTATGCATGGCTCACAGGCTTTCGAAAGAACTTGTCTAGAGAGTTGGAACAGGTGCAAGGAACGCAATTGAGCAGCCCTCTCGGGGCATTCGCGAGGAAGAAAGGTGCGCGGTCCAGTGCCGAAGTATTGTCAAGGCCTGCGCCAGCACAGTTCGAGGATGTCACGGTTCCGCCGTTATCGACAAAAAGCCCGGTCGGTGCAACTGTATCCTCTGATCCTACTGATGACGTTCCCTCTGCGACTCGCTCTGCAGCCTCGGCTAGACGGTCCATGCGACCGCAAGGAGAAGGTAAAGCCCCACCCTCAGCCGTTACTCCTTCTAGCGATTCAGGAAAAGTGACGCTGGTGTACGAACCTAGGGAGAGAAAGATACAGCGGCTAACGATGCGTCAACTGGGAGAGGCAACCCCAGATGTGATGCATCCTTTCTTTAAGAAGTCTGGACTTAATGTTGAAGACTCCCTACCCCAGTATGTGCATGAATATGCAACAATGCCACTAGAGGAGATTATGGAGGCGCTGTTGAGCTTATATAGCCAGCAGCTTACATCAGGCAGGGGATAAACTGCTCTTTCAATGCTTGTTTTCTTTCCATATTGTGGCCACTACAAATGCTATACCATTTGTCACTATGTCACAAGAAATAATATTGACAACATCTTATAAGGCATTTCAAGGTTATATGTAGTGCTTTGTTGTGACTTTGAAAATATAACATGAGCATAAGGAAACAAAGGAAATGCTATCCAGTAAAGGCTAATTTATTTTGCCAATGCTATACAAAATCTATAATAGTATGTAATAGTAGCATTAGGAAACCTGTCATACATCTGGAAAAAAACAAAAATAGCTGTAGCCAAGGCTAATATATGTAGCAACATTGTCCTCTGTATTCATTTTCAAATGTAACATATGTACTATGTAGCCTACTGTTGCCTGCATGGCCAACCACATGGACTATATAGACTATATAGTCATGGTAATACTACACAGGCTACAGCTGAATACAGTGGTCTATGGACTATGGGACTATAGTAGGCTACAGGACTATGGAGGATTGTAGGACTACAGAGGACTACAGTGACTACATGATCAACCTGATAGACAACTCTAACACTGACATTCCTAACAAAATCTAACCTTGTGTGATCCAAAACAATTATATTTGTCTGTGCTACAATACAAGTAATCTATACTACACCTGGTCATAGT
>JBBPUC010000259.1:0-30131 GCA_038094375.1 Tubosaeta aff. heterosetosa | reverse complement strand
ACTAACCTAGAATTCCGTTCGTCATAATTTGTCCTCAGGACGTGCATTCAAGAAAATGGAACGCAGTACCGGAGAACATGGTAAAGGCTTTTTTTGGTCTGTCGACACACAGTACGAGCATACATTCGAAGAACAAGAGGCTCGTGTAGCTGCCCAGGCTCAGTCTTTATCTTCGGCCGTATCAGCTAGTGGTAAGGATGGGACCACCAAGGGATCTAGGAAGAAAGACAAGGGAGCCCCGCTTGACCCACCACTTAAACGTAGTGTCAAGAGCGGTATTGGCCCATTACCACCCCCACTAACATCTACGCCCCTGGCTCCTCTCAGAACAACGCTGACTGGACAACTTGTTGGGCATGCTCGGGCAGCGGGAGAACCATTTGCGACTGTCCCGAATGGTGTGGTAACAGGAAACGTAGTTGCCGGGGCTCTCGGACAAGGGACTAGGTCTGAGCCAGTTCAGATCGGTTCAATCGCTGCGGCCGGAGGGTTGCTCCCTACACTTGGTCCCGTTGCATTGTCTGGGTTGAGTTCTGGAACGCCTACAACCAGAGCGAACTCTGTCCCATCATTGAGACCATTAAACGACGTTCCCTCGTCTTCTTCCGACTCGTCTTCCGCGTTTACCGCACTCCCACCTTCTGTCTGTTTACCGATCGTCGTTGGCCCTGTCCCATCATCTCATCCCTCGAGCAGCACTTCAGATTCGCCGCCTATCGTATTACATAACAACACTCTCATACTTTCTCCCGTTATATTTTCCTCTCTTGCGCCAGAGCAACTCACAGCGTTGGAAGAGATGGGTGCACAAAAGGCGTTGGAAGTATTGCAGGCGCACATCGTACGGTATCTCAAGGAACAAATGGGCAAGAAGAAGAGGAAAAAGGTTGTCTCCAACGGAGTTGTAGAGAAAGGTGTAACGAAACCAGGCAGAGGCAACACATCAGAGCTGACAAGTCCATTCACCACTACCCCTTTACCTCCGAGATCCACGCAATCTTCCCCGACATCTTCTTCCCAGACAACATCCGCTTTGATGGCATTGACGAATTCGTCGGATTTTTGCACACCAGCTAATACCGCAGAAGCGAAGGAGGGCTTCCCTTGCTCTGTGGGTAGCAGTCCCCCGGTGCCTGTACCACTTCTAGACGATGGCGGGTCTAAATCCTTGATTACCCTCGGTGGCGAAGATGACGAAGTGGGACGTGTCGCGAAAAGAAGAAAACTCGGGAACGAGGATGACGTGGAGACGCAGTTCACCCGTGGGGCAAGCACAGCACATATTTCAGTAGCCATCGACGAGGACGTTGAGGTTGACGTGTGCTGATTAACTTCGGTGCTCACGCGGGCCTGTCTTGTATTCTGGTTTCTTTTCGGTCAAGTTCGGATTTTACTTATGACTGCATCTCGCCACATATTTCGCACCCGCATCTTATACATCGCATTCACCATACCTCTTGCATTGGCTGCCACTCCTCGGCACCTACACGTATTCTTGGATAAGCTCCCCAGTCTTCATGCATGCACACCGACACATCCATCACGACACGCCGGTGCCTGCATGTCCCACCGGTTACCAGTTCACGCATTCGCGTCTACGATTACCTTATAGTTATTGTCAGTGGTATGGCAGACTGCCCTATAATATCATTCAATGTTGGAGGCTTGTCTTCGAGGCGGCATACCCAATCGTGCACACGCCGCAGCCGTCATGAACTGCAATTGAACACATGCGTATCTCACTTCCTCTTGGGTATGACAGACCCTGCAGGGTACCTTGCGGCCGTCACGTGCAGTGAGCTAGATAACCAAAGATGATCTGAATTGACCAAAGTGGGCAAAGCGGAGACACGCGCTATCCCACCACGCCTTGCCACTCGTTATAAGGCGATGCAGGGCCGCGCTTGGGTATGTTCCTTCCGTTCCAAGGCCATCCAACTTGAAAGTGAGTTTCCGATGTTCACCTGGCAGGAGGAAGCAGGCTTACTGGGTCTGCATTCGTCTGAGATAGGTGGTGCCGATTCTGAACTTGCCAAGCCTGTCGGATTCAGTCAGCATCGCCGTTCCTTGAATGTTGTAACGCTTGACACGATGTGGCCGTTTGGTCTGGAGTATCCCGTACGAGTGACCTAGCCATGTGGATAACAGAGGGGCTTGCATTCCCATTCTGCGCAGCCGGCGACGCGTCATGTTCCGCAGTGGATGACCCTGGGAGACACGAATGAACATGCGAGATGGTCCGTTTCATGAACGTTTGAAAAACTCATTTGACCACAGACGGAATGTAATCGCCGGCGCCGTCGCAAAGTATATCCGTCTGTGGGGGAAGGTCATCACCGTCGCGCACGTTTGTGACGGTCTATTTTCGAGTGACAAAAGGGAATCCCCGGACGGGGTGGGGACTCGGAGTTGACGCACCAGGCTCGAAACCATGCGGTGTTTCATATACACCGATCAGTGGAATGGGTTTCCGATGGCTGAGGACGCCAAATCAATACCTGTTGATACTACTGCCTGGATGAGCCCAGGCCGACATGAGCGGATGACCCGGACAGGGAAGGACCCGCAAGTGCCTCTATTCGAATGCAAAACAGATGACTGATGCGTCGTGAGCGTTGGGACCGGATTGCGACATAGGGCACCAATCGCGAGTGGTTCGGTGGCATGGGTGGCCAGCTGTCATTATACATGATAAGGGCCACCGGTGAGATTGGTAGACGGCATCTCGTTGAAGACTCATCGGGGTTTCAGGGACTCGAGGCCAAGAAGAGACCGCGTCGCTCGTGTGGGAAAGCAAGCACACCGTTGCATTGTCAACAAAGCATGTCTCAACGAGCTATACACAGTGCCATAACAAATCAATTGTCTGGTCCTATGCCAGTGACCCCAGATCATACACAACTACAAATTCCTTTGTCAAGAGAACTGTCTGTTCTGAAAGCGCTGATAAAAATTGTCCAAGATCTGACCACCAAGATGGATAATCTTTCCATCTCTAGGTTTACAGGTCTCAAGAACCCTAACAATTTCCTCTGTAAGATGTGTAGCATGTTGCTCCTGGAGTGTGACTTGATTCTTTTGTCTGTTGATCTCCTCCATTAAGTCAAGCAAGATTGGAGAATTTGCTATAAAAGTCTAGAACAAAGTGTCATTTTTTGATGAGTCTCATGAACAACAAAAAAACACTTACTGGCTTGTCTCCAAACAGATCAGAATACAACTGCTGTCTTTCACGATCACTAGAGATATGCTTGAGAGTACTTGCCCATCCTTGAACTCTTTTAAGAAATCCAGTCACTTGGATAGTATGGATGATGTTGTTGTCATGGTTGGATGGACCTTCTTGAGATGTAGTGCTAGACAGTACACCTTCTCGCCTTGAGGATGTTGATTGGACTAGAATGTTATTAAGAAATCAAATTTTATCAGTGATTTGTTGGAAGTACCATTATTATTCAAGTCTAGTTTGTCCAAGGTATATACTAGAGTGTTGTCACAAGGAGATATTCCTGTGTTCATTGATCCATCCAGGTTAACCTGATCTAATGAAGATATCAAATAAGTAATCAATCCAGAAACAAAGTTATTCAAACTAAAAATCAAAACTTGATACAATGATTAGATTACTTACCATCTATAGATACATCCATTTTAGAGCCAGTTGGAATAGTATTCCCCATGCCATTAATATCACATGATAGTGAATATTGTTGTCTCTTAGTGCCTGAGTTGGTTGAATGTCCTTCACTAGATGACAACAATTTGATTGAACACTATAAAGTATATTATGAAATCTACCAAAGCTTCTTTAATATTTTACTCACAGACTCTGCTGAATTCAGCTGATGGTTTGAGTGTGAGAAGCATGTAGCTATATGTCTTGTATTGATATGTGTTGCCATCTTCTGTCTTTTGAAGGGTCTCTCATCCAAGCTCTTTGTGGTAGAAAAGAATAAGTCATGGTTTAGCAAAGTATGCCTTTTGCCTAGCAGCACCTCATTGACTCTAGGCTTGGTACCCAGCTGCAAAGTGGCATCATTAGAATTTGGTATGGATTCCAGAGAACACATGGGTATTGTGGTGGTTGAGTATAAACAACTATTTGAGAAAAAAACAACAAGGCCTTATATATGGTTGTCGGAGTTTAAAACCACTCGCGTATGAGTCAGCATAGACACAGCTCTCTCTCGCTCATGACTCTTGCAATTAGTAATAATAGACGGATGGCTGGTTACAGTGAGGTACAGCCGGGCTCGGAGGCTGTTGCACTGTGGGAAGGAAGGCGACGGGAGCGTTGCATATGACGTTTATTTGCGGCGAGTAGTGGGACGGACGGGAGCTCGTTTTGGACGTGCGGCAGAAATAAAGTTCAGTCGGAGCGGAGGTCAATGTGGGATGAAGCGCCGTTAATTTGAAAGACATCGAGCTTACTGCGGAAAAAGCCTTTTGTGAGGGCGAAAAAGTCGGGAGGAATAGGCAGAAGCACGTTTCTATAACGGTGTAAAATGGGACAAAACAAAGGCTAAACGATTTACGAGAGGGGAGGACATGTTGCGGGTGGTGATTGGGTGTCGAGAAAGGCGATGGCGCGGGCAAGGCAACGGAGGGGGAAAGAGGCGAGAGCGAGAGGAGAGTGGTAGCGAGGACAAACGTGCGCGAGGACCCGTGGCACCGCGTGGCATCGTGGCCGAGATAGAAAAGGTACGGACGTAAGAAAGGATGATGTTGCTTCCTGGCTGCTACCGCGGTGAGCGTTCGGTGGTCGATTCGGTGGTCGTCGCTGCTGAACGTCGCGTTGACCAGAACATGTCCAAGAGACATTGCTGACTCATCAGAGACTCTATCACAGATTTCGGAGCACGTGTCCTCTCCATATCGTCATAATTCTGCACAATCGCGCTCGACACAATGCGTCCCCGCCCCGCCCCATCGGACCCAAACAACCCCGCGTTCCACTTCCCGCCGTCCCCGCCCCCGTCGCACGACACCACCGCCCCTTCCTCTCCCCGCCATCAGCCCCTCCTCCTCCCCGACGCAACCCCGAGGCGTATGCATCCCATCCGCGCCATCACCCTACCCTCTTCCCCCCGCGCCGCCTCAAGTCGCACCACCCCAAAACACCAGCACACTCCCCGACGCTTCTCAACGTCATCCTCCTCCTCGTCCTCCGCCGAACATCCCTCCACCGCCGGTATCGGGAGAAAAGTTGCCGAAGCTCTCGAGCTCTTCAAAGAGTCTGAAGAGAGACCTGAGCCGACGCTAGCCAAACGCCGTCTTACTACCTCGCACCCAGACAACGCAGTAGCAGAAGCGAGATATGAATTCGTCAAGCGAGCGGACTGGCCCGATCCGGAAACTGCTGCACTTCGCAGAGAGCGTAGCTCGACTGCTTTAGAGAATGTCAGAACCCGGGAGTGCATTGACTCACTTGTCAGGGATCCAGACGCTCTCTCTCCGTGTCCACGGGACCCACTCTTATCCGACCCATCTCATTGGCGCAAAGACGTTTTCCGCCAAGACCCGACCATTCGCGGTAGGCGTAGACGAAGAGCATCCGATATATCCGCTTTTGAACCCCAACCTACCTCTCCCGATTCTTCCCCTATCACCATTCCACAATCCCCATGTATCCGTCCCCGTTCCAGGGCTTATCCCCCATCTCCTTCCCCATCTCGCTCTCCCGTTGATCGCATACCTCCTCTGGCGTTGTACAATTCTTCTATCGAGCTTCCTGCCGTGTTTGATGAGCCTCATCTTCCAAAATTGAGCAGCGCGTACCTTCAAAACCCCTCCAACTCGAGGTCCCCCACCCCCACCCATTCTACTGCGATTTCTCCACCTTTCCCTTCCCTTCCCTCCCCATCACGCTCGTTTTCACCGTGGTCGACTGACGACGAGTCCGCTTGGGAAACTTCTTCCGCAATATCGGATATCTCGACCACATCCGGAACGTCGGATTATCCCCTTTCGTTTTCTCAGCTAGCGGATCCTTTACTTGGCTCGGCTAGCGAAGGTGAAAAGATCATAGATCCAGAGAGTGACGACGCTTGTTACACCTCCGATCTCTGGAACGCAGACTCCTTGGATATGATATATGGAGATTCGGAGGAAAGCCTACCTCATATCCCCTTGCGTCCTTTTCGCAATCAGGTCGGCGGTCACAGTGCGATCTACAAATTTACCAAAAGAGCTGTATGCAAGGTTAGTACATGTGCACGTGCACGTGCAATGCCGTTTAGCTAAGCTTCACTTAGCCACTCGTTTCGCGAGAGAATCAGTTCTATGAGGCGGTCGAGAGAGAGGCTCCGCCGCTCCTTGGCTTTATCCCGCGATATCTGGGGGTCATGTTGGTGACGTACCGTCGTGTTGTGAGAGGCTCTCCAATTCTCCCCACCCCAGAACCATCGGCCTCGTTTCCTGTCGTGGCATCCAACTTTTCTGCTTCCATGGCACAAAGAGCTTTTAGTGAACCTAACTACTCGCTCAATAATGCAGCTTCACATCATAACGGTTGCTTGCCCTCGGAGGGTGACGGATTAGGGATGGCAGTCGAAGAAGCAGAGTTGCCCGAGGTCGCGCTGGATCGTAACCGTCATATTATCCCCAAGTGGTGGCTACACCGCCACCCTCATGATCGCACATACCCACTCACTGACCCGTTACCACCCGCTCTGGGCTCTCGCCAGCAACCGCACCCGATCCAGCTGTCTGGCCCAGCGGCGTCGAGTCCAGCGCTTATCCAGCACCCTTCGAAGCCAAATCAGTCAAACTGTCAACGACGCACTCTCGCTCGCCAGCCTACGGAATTGCTTGACGAGAGAGATCCGTGCTTCTCTGGCAATGTGACACGAGTTGCTTCCTCCTTTGCAAACCCAAGGTCTGCATGGGGGCCATCGGAGGGCACCCGACCTGATATGCGCCCCTTCCACTCCGAGTTAACGTTCGGCTCCCAGGAGTCGTGCTGGTTCGGGGGTACCGGGTCTACGACTGTGAACACGAAGCTGAAGGATCACATATTCAGCACTATTCTGCGCCGTTTTCACCGTCGTTATAAGCCTCGATGGTTGAAGAACTCGCTTACAGAAGACGAGAGAGAGGCCACCCAGGAGGGGCGCGAATTGCCTGCACCTCCACGGCCGCGCTCGACCTCTCGTGGCCAGTATTTGGGGCCAGTGGAGCGGCCCAAGGAACGGGAAAACAAGCGTGGCACTCTGACTGCCATCCGAAAAGCGCGAAGTGATAGCGAGATGGGGCACGATGGACAAAACAGTTCCTTTGAAATAGACTATGATAAGCTGGATGACTTTTTCGGCGGCGAACGGTCAAATTTAGCACTGGACAACGAGGATGGGCTCCCACCTTTGTTGACTCGGAGAAGATCCCACTCACGATCTGTAGATTCCCCATCTGTCTATCTTTCTTCTGCACCGCTTCCGAATCAGCCGAACCCGTCAAGCAACTCCCATTCCGTACCACGTCAGAATCATTTTATTCTCATGGAGGATCTAACAGGTCGCTTGAAACGCTCCTGTGTGTTGGACTTGAAGATGGGAACTAGGCAGTATGGCATGGATGCTATCTCGTCAAAAAAGAAGAGTCAGCGCAAGAAATGCGACAGGACGACGAGTCGTCCCCTGGGCGTCCG
The DNA here is from genome assembly GCA_038094375.1 of Tubosaeta aff. heterosetosa. Lineage (NCBI taxonomy): Eukaryota > Fungi > Basidiomycota > Agaricomycetes > Boletales > Boletaceae > Tubosaeta > Tubosaeta aff. heterosetosa. The sequence continues at coordinate 22,486 of JBBPUC010000259.1, read as the reverse complement.
TGTTTGTGGTATGCAGGTACGTACCTGACAGCTGGTCCACCAACCACCCACACTAATCCACACAGGTATGGAACCACGCCACACAATCTTACGTTACCCAAAATAAATATATGGGTCGTGATGTTCGTGCAGAAGAATTCCCATCTCTACTCGCGGGCTTCCTATATGATGGGGAGCGCCTCCTCGTCTGGCACATACCTGTTCTACTTCAAAAGCTTTACGCACTCGCGCGCATCATTAGTCGGCTGAAGGGTTTCAGGTTCTACGGTTGCAGTCTCCTCCTGATATATGACGGGGATCGCGATGCCCAGGAGGCTTTCCGTGTTTCAGCCCTGGAGCACCCATCTTCTCGGAGTAAACGCGGGGAATCATTGGAACGATCGCAGGCACGGTCGCGGAGTCAGATGGCAGCCCGTTCATCTCTGCGACGGACGCATAGCGAAGACGTGCTTTTTGGTCCCGTCGGCAAACGGTCCGGAGGGAAACGAAAACGTGGCGAGGTGAACGTCCGCATTGTGGACTTTGCGCACACCACCACTGGGAGCGATTGGGCCCCATATCCACCACCACCTGACCGGGTGGTAGTCCAGCAAGTGTCGGGTTCAAAGGGATATCAAGCCGAAGTGGATGTGGACAGCGGTATCATTTATGCTCGCTTTCCACCACACTATCCAAAAGAACCTGATCGTGGGTTTTTATTCGGTTTGAAACATCTCGCGGAAACACTGGAGAAGATTTGGAGTGACGAACGAATGCGGAGGGTCAAAGTCTCTCGCGAGGATCCTATGGCAGGCACTGCGCAACTTCCCCCCTTGGTTCTGGACGGCAAGGATATTTTTGACGAAATTTTTGGCTCACTGGACGGCGAGGATCCAGGAATGCTATCCACGTGAGATGCATATGTGTCGTTGTCCCCCCTTTGCGTTTGATCACCTTTTATCCGCGACTCATTGACTACTTAGACTTTTTCTACACACGCCCCACTTTTGTATCCATCCCATAGCTTGTGTTCACCGTGCCCAGGTAGTTCGGCTTCGCATTCCTGCATTACTCTAAAGGATATTGTTTGTCTAATGCAACCACAGTAAGCCATATATATATAGTCTGGCTTGGACCAGTGACAATGAGTGTGTATACTGGAAAAGTGACCACCTGTAGTTCAATTGTCGGAACATTACATCTGCCTGTATTGATGTCCATCACGAGTCGTCACTCTGGATGTACCTGGTGCGGATGTCCTTCCATTGCCGCTGGTAGAACTTCGTAAATGCTCGAACGAGAAACCATAGTGTAACTCACGCCCTTGTTCCAGTGGTCCCAAAACGACTGAACGGCGACATCAAAGCCGAGACCGAAGCCAAAAGCCCCAGCGAATATGGTAGAGACAAAGACACCTAGCAAAAAAGTGAAGAGGGATCCTGGTTTCCAGACGGTACGTCACATACTGTTCCGCTTTGCAAATGTGTTGTAGAAAACGTTCACGAACTGGTGGGAGGATATTAGGAACGCTTCACAGCGAGCAAGGCTAATACCTACTGCCATTGTCGAGGATGGTGTACAAGGATGTTTCCGGTGATGTCCGAACTGAAGCGTCCAAGTCGACCTTCCCACGGGATCACTTCAAACTAACATGGTCCTGACGCGATGGGCGTCTTCGCTCCTGCGCCGTGTATCACGTCCGACTACGATTAGAGCCTCGTCCTCGCTCCCTCCCTCACGCCAGACACCCCCACACCTTGAATCACCGCCAACGGGACCCATCGCATACGATGCCATCCCGAACCCGCTCACTCAATCCAAGTTCGTTGCGCGCACCAAAGTCATCGCACCCTCTCTGCCAAAATACCACTTCCACGGCATCTTTAGTAGGAACAACACCAAGGTGTTTCTTTGTGGACCGGACGGACGACTGCTCCCCGAGGGCTGGTGGAGCGGCGGCAGCTGTGGGTTCAAAGGCGCGAACCGCAAGGGACACGAGGCTGGATACCAGTGCGCGATGCATGCATTTCGGCGGGTGGAGCAGGTCGTGAAGGACAAGGGGCGTATATCGCTCGCGTTGCACTTTGCAGGGTTTGGCAAGGGCCGGGTGGCGGTCGAGAGCGTGTTTTTGACGAGCGAGGGGGCCAACATACGGCCGTTGGTGGTCGAGGTCGAGGATAGGACAAAGATAAAGATTGGTGGGACACGGTCGAAAAAGAAGAGGCGCATCTAGTCTCGTTCCGGTGGACAACCGCTATTCTATACTTGTTGGGATAATCTAGGACCAACATCCTGGGTGGTATACACTCCATATATTATCCCTCAGTCGCTGAAAAATGGATCGGACGCGTATGTTTCATAAGCTGGTCTTGCCAACGATGCGAGGGCCACTCTCTTGTCAGTCTCGATGTCATCTATAAGCGCCTCTGTACCCAGGGTCAATATTCGAGTACTTGGTGGGAATGACACTCGCCTCGGGAGACGTAGTCGAATTCCGGGCGAATGTATCCAAGAACCAGTGTCTTCAACTTGTGCCCATAAAAGTCGGACTGGAACTTGTGCATGATGTGGATTTCCTGAGTCAAGTTCAGCAACGAACCTTTTGAAGACAAGCACACGCTGCGTACGGCTGTCATCCACTCGTTCTTGTAGAAGGGATTCCTGCCCAGACTCATGACCATGGGCAATACGGCCCAGTCTTTGGCTGGTGAGGGGTCATCGCTGGCAGGGCTCACTCGGGCGTATCCATAGTACACCCCAGGCTTAGCAATGTGGACCATGTGCGCGATAGACTCATCGGGTAGATTGGCTAGTGCACGTAAGGGGCGCAATAACGGGGCAAGAATGACACGCACCAGTTGGACATCCGAGATCTTTTCCCCCCCTGCCAAAGCCGTGTTGTACAGTTCCCTCGAGCTGGATTGGGTACGGTTCCTGTGGAGTCTCGGGTCCGACCACGGACGGTCGAAACGTTGCTAATGATCTAGCAAACGAGAACTGTCCCATACTTGGTGTCTAATTGGTTGAAAGGAAAAGGGCTGTCCGCTTGTTGGCCAGATACACCCACCTATGGCGACCTTCACAGGCTATCCTCCCTATGGCACCTATCAGGCACCCTATCCCATCTACCAAATCCCCCCACCAGGTCAGCCCGCTCCACCGCCCGGCACAGCGCTGCCGCACTTTACAGCCCACTTTCCTCAACCGCCGCCTGGCTATTCGTTGTATGCCCTCCAGCCCGCAAAGCCCCCCAGCCCACCACCTGCTCCCCCCACCGCCCCAGATATACCCACAATATCACCGCAAATTGCATCCGACCAAGTTCGGAGACTGATCGTGTCCCAGCTAAGAGTGGCAGAGTTTGAGTCCATCGAGTCGCAAGCGCTGCAGAGGCTTGAACTTGAGGTGGTCGCATGCAAGTCTGCAGACCGTTTTGTCTGTTCAAAATCTTACTTTTTACCCGCTAGTCATACATGCGCTGTACGAACAAGCCCACGAGTACGCCAACTTGGCCAACAGGGCAGTGCCAGTGGGAACGGACGTCCTGCTCGCTTGCAATGACAGGGGGCTCAAAGTAAAGGACCTGCATCACATCGCTTCTCAATCAGCCAGTCAGTGCTCGTCCTGTCCTTGTACCACGTCTTCATCTCGTTTCCAGGCGTATCGGAGTCGCTGTTCGAGCTTCCATCATCACGCGAGGAATCCCCCGAGTTGCTTCCGTCGGATGATGAAGGCGCACCACCGTTTATACCAGCCACATTACGTTCTCTCCCACCTCATTTCCCATCTCTCCCACCCAAACATACGTATTTGAAGACGCCGGTGAGTGATAAAGATAGCCGGCTCGCACTCTCGGCTAACGATATGTGCAGGCATCGCCACCAAAGAAGGCAGCCCTCCCATCTCTCGAGCGTAAACTCAAGACTGCGGGATTGGTGCAAGAGTCCCTGAAAAACTTGTTGACAGCTACAGAGGATAATTTGGATCAGGAAGATGGCGAGCTACTGGGACATATAGTCAACTGTGAAGTGTCGGTGTACCCACGCAAACGTTGGAAGGTGATGCAATCATAATGTCTCTCTTTATTCTGTTCTCCTGTGCCGCTGCGATAATCGACTGCTTCCCATACATGCTGCTAGCTATCTGAAACGTCTGAGCTCTGACTGCGAATCTGTCGAGTCACCGTCGAGCATGCGACTACTTTCTCCTCTTCTTCGATGGTGGCACAGCCGTGCTATCCAAAGGCTGCGTGTCGTTCGTCGCTGTCGTTTTGAATCTCGTCCTGTATTGTGACAGATGCGGCATCTCATATTTATGTGATTCGGGGTTCGAGTTCACCACTGGCTCAAGAAATACGAGTTGGTTCAAAGGGCTGTGTTCTGTTTCAGGTGGGGCTGGCGTCGCGTGCAAAGCGGGGGGATAAGCTTTAAAACAGAGCGCTTTCGACCATCTCGATGCAGAGTTAGATGACCTAACTTCTGGGCTGACTGAGGTACATTGGTTCTCAGAACCGACCGCGGCTGTACTATGTGCACTTCTTTGGAGGACCGTATAGCGATGGCGACACTACAGAGCGATGTTTCGGACGACCACTGTATAACAGCGTAATGCCACATTACCATAGCTTCGGTTCTCCCGTTGCGGAGGTGTTCGGAAGCCTGTTTCCACGAGGCATCCATGTGTTCACGTACATAATCAGTCAACGCCCTGTCTTCCTCTTCCGACCATCGGCTTTTATTGATGCTTGGATCTAAGTGATCGACCCAACGGTCTCGGCACTGATCATTGTGTCGGCCGGGTACATTGGCAGCAACGTCTATCCATGATGAACCGTAGGCAGCGACGGCAGCAGAGAGACGAGCATCCTCTTCAGGGGTCCACGACGAGTGCTTGATAGATTTGTCAAGGGTCTTCTGGAATCTGCTGCTGCATTGAGAAGGAGTTGCATCTTCTGAAACGTACCGGGCAACTACAGTCAACCGCATTCAGCGAAAGGTACGGAAGGCAGGGCAAAACGAACCAAGATGCCAGTTTTCGTGCCCGTACATATCGATAGCTTTGAGAAGGCGTTCATCAGTCTCCGTTGTCCACTGGTGTAATTTTCGTGACGTCGCGTGTTGCATACAGTCCAGGGGGGTTCGGTGTGTCTACACTGCAACGTAAGATTCCCTTCAACACTAAGATGTCATTCCTCACCCCTAGCCCCTCAGCTATGGTCACCCAGTCCGGCCGACCGTCTGCGAAGTCAGCAGCAAGAGACTTGACTCTTTGTATTTCCTCTTGGCTCCAGGCTTCGCGGTTGAAGCCAGGATGCTGTTCTCCACACCATCGTATCTCGCATCCCCTTGCTGTACGTGGAACCGTATAGACATTTGACACCTATGAACATTAAGTAGGCCACAAAGAAGTAAGGACTGAAGTTACCTTTTCGGCGACTCGATCCCAGTTAATGCTGTCGTCATTCACCCCGAAGACATGAGCTGCTTGGGAATCAGTATTTGACAATGCCAGAGAACCTTTGCTGTTGAAAATGAGGGAAGAACGACCTCTGCCATAATGGGCACACCCTTGCTGAATATCCAACGCATGCATGCGATAACTCTCGGCTTGTACAGCCTCCGCAAGCACCTCTAATTCCTTGGGTTTCACTGGAGACACGTTAGACGCACTATACGGACTAAGGCTTATGACATACTTGGGGGTGCTTCACTGACGTTCTGATAGCGGCTGCGTCTCAAAGCATCTTCATGGAACGGCGATTCCTAGAAATGCGGTCACATATATCGAAGGAGCCCAAGATATACACACACTGGTGACAGGAACTCCTTCGTTGAAATCGGCGCCGTGGCTCTGACCGAGCCAGGAATAGTAGCAAAGCCTCCCAAGTCGAGATCGGGTTCGTCAACAGCGTCGACGGCTTCCTGAGATATACTTTTTCAGAAGCAACATCCAAAGGGAGGGTTAACGTACGAGCAGCTTGTCAAACCTTTCGAGTTCGGCTTCGAGCTCCCGAGTGTATGACTCTAAAGCATGCAAGTGATCTCTGTTGGCCAAAAGGGTCTTTTGAGCCAACGCAACGATTTCTTGTCTGCTCATAGCCAGTCTTGGTTGTACAACTGGGGGGATGTGACAAGGAGTAACGCAATGACAAATGTCGTCATGGCTCACATGGCCCCCAACAAAATCCAATTAAATTTACACAGTATCCTTAGCACTAGATTGATGTATGAACCAAGAAGCTGCTTGAGAGGGTTCCACCTGTCACACTGGGTCTCCACCTTTGTCGATCGATAAACTGATTTTGTATATTGTATTTCAATCAGAAGTTTTTAGGATATCAATTGATGTGTCCTCTGTATCTTGTGGGTCATTGGTATGATTGTGGGTGCCGATAAGCCAAAAGGGATAGTAGCTTGATTACCAAACGTGCCACACCACGTGTTTTCCTCCTTACCCAAACCATCCCAAGGATGGCCCATGGTGCAGCAAAACGCATAGGTATTGTCCCTAGGGTGTCCGGGAATTCAAACTGCTGATTTTCATCAGCCGGGCAGAATGAGCAAGCCATCAAAATCCTCCGTCTCGGGATGTTTATCCCCACTATTTTATCCCTTTTGCTCCGCCTCTTGTTTAGGCGGAGTTCTCTCCCCCCCTCAAAGGGAGCCCTGGCCATATATGTCATGACCTACTTGCCTGCACTGTTCTTGTCTCGGTACCTGGAGAGCATCGGGACGAGCCGACGTGACCCAACAACTGGTGCAATAATCTCCTCTGGCGAAGACCTAAACCAAGCCGGTGTTACGGAATGGTGTTTCGATATCTTATATGTCACCTGTACGTTCAGAACGCATCTCTTGTTATCCGGGCTCATGTACGCGTGAAGGGGCATGTCAGATCGGAAGTGGCGCGTTGGGTGAATGGTTCTGGTACTTTTATCTTCTGGTAATCATTCCTCCCGTCCTTACCCGACTAAGCTGACTGCCCCCGAGATCCCAGCATATGCCGCATTCAAGCTGTGGAGCAACTTTATCGGTCCCCTGCTGGGTCGGTCGTCGGACACCGACGCCAGTGAATCTGTGGGTGAGAAAAGCACGCTGAGCAAACGGCAGGAGAAACTTCGCAAGCGGAGCGAAAAAGGTGACCCTCGAGTCCGTACCGTCCGCAAATGACATGTGCTTGCAGAATAAATATCCTCCGTGTTATCTTCCGCTCTGCCGCTCTGGGGCTAAAACGCTGATCGATTTTGCTGTGATGTGTGGGTGCCCGTTGTCCACGTTTCACGAATCAGACATGTGCATGAGCAGTGGGCATCCTCCGATTCCCCGGTGTTTGGTTTGTGCCTCGCTTGATTGATGACCCTCTTTTCCGACACCCACAACGCGATGAGCTGAAAGTACCAGATCTGACGAGATTGGCTCGAATGCCGAGGCGAAAGCAAGGCAAAGCTACAGGTATCACGTGACGTGGCTTCTTGTCGCTGAACACCACTGACCACTTCCCCAATCCAATCCTCTGGAGAGAGCTCCTTTGCGTCATGGACACCCGTACTGATATTCATTTGACTCAGGGTGATCCGACTCAAAACATGCCAAGCGCGGTTGTCATCGCGGGTTGCGAGCACGAGTATAGCAATATCACACGCCCCGAGGATCCAATCCCAGAAAATTCATGCATCTCTGCCGTGAGTCGAGCGACTGCTCAGGGAGATCTTTTCCTCGAGTACTACCGCGCATATATGCAGGTACTGGTGCATGTGGGTCCCGCAATGAATATCGGCGATGTCGAAGTGGGCAAGGGACAAAGCTCGATTCATACGGTGAGATCACATTTATCAGGCTCATCCATCAATTGTTTGCCCGCATATATCCAGTCCAGCCAGGAATACCCGGACATGCAGCTGGCGAGGAACGGGATATATCACAAACACGATGACCGAAGCTCGGACAATGCGGAGGATCACACGCTGTCAAAGCAAACTGGCTCCGACACGTCCGGAGACGATCCATTACTGCATCGATGTGATTCTAATCGGGTCACCCTTCCCCCGATTCCACAACAAGTCGTAAGACAATTAGCTGAAACCTTTGCTTTTGAGCACTTACCCTATGCAGCACCTGTCAGAGCTTCCGATAGTTCCCGCTGGTGGACCCGCATCGTCTGTCGGCTGGGAGGCTCCCATAATTATCCATTCTCAAGAACCGTCGTTATTACTTTCACGAACCGCCTCAGAAACGACACCACGCAATAAGGGAGAAGGAACAACCGATTCAGACGATACCTTAAATCGCCATGCACACGCAACCGATACCAGCCATCTGACAGACGAGGAAGACATTCTAGAGAACTTGGATCGCCCTTGCGACGACTTTGCATCTTCCCAACTTCCCAGCTCCAGTCCTCCGCAGCTATTCTCTTCCTCGCCGTGTGGGTCGTCTCAGTCTTCGGTCGGTGACATCAAGCCCTCAAAGACGGTCCGGTTAACTCATCTTCTGATGCGTTAGTGCTGATATACGCGCATCTTACAGGCCCATGTCGGAGCCAAAGGGTCTGCGAGCACTCGTCATTACGCCGACCATGAATCCAATTTAGAAGAACCCAGACCCCTCCACGACCAGGATGCTATTCGTGTCGTAACATCAGCAGCTAAAAAGAGGCCCTCCTCGCTTGTCAATGATAGTCCTCGGTCTTCTCAAAAGCGGATGGGATCCCAAAGTGACGTATGGTTAAGTATAAAAATGTATTTCCCCTACCACCTGATTTCTGTCTATAGGATGAACAGCCGGATGGCCAGCAGCCGGCCAAACGATTAGTAAGTATCATGTTCTTTGCGAGGAATCAAATGTCCTATGAGTCACAGAAACCGGGGTCCCACCTCTATCTCCCACCTGCCCCGATGCGTGCGACTCTAGTTTCTCAGAACCGCCAATTCAAAAAGCTGGCTGCACCCTTTCGTCCACCATCGAAGCTCCCCGTTGCCAGGGACGAACTTGCCCAGACCACGGAGGACGTCATAGAATCGGTCGAAGTAAACCATGACACTAATAAGCCCTTCCAAAGGGGACTTTCCACGCACGTTTTACGTCTACAACACAAGGTTTCGAATGCATCAAGATCCGCTACGCAGTTCAAATCGCCGCTCATCAATAGGGTCTTGTCAGCGGACAACCGCACTATCCGCCTTACGCCAGCGCTCCAGGCACTCGAACGCAAGCTGCAGCTGCTAAAACGTGCCGTCAAGGTCAAGGAAGACAACGAAGAAGAAGTGCTCACGATGCTCGCGGGGAAATGGATAGAAGCGGGCAGGGAAGTTGCCTATGATGTCTGGGATGCCACCAAGGACGCCACCAGCGTCAAGGAGAAGCCGGTGCTCGCACGTAGATCGTTCGGTTGGGAGAATACTAACAAGTCTTGGGGTTGGGACACCAAACGTGAAGACGTCGGTGAAGAATCAGGCGACCCCGATTCCTCAATAGCGGATCCACTGGATGCAGAAGAGGACGACGAAGGCAGTTTTCACAACACGTTGGGTACCATGCTTCGTCAACTCGGTATCGCCCCGGAGATATTTGGCTGGGACGATGACAAGGAAGCTTTTTGCGACTAACATGTTCACATGCTAGAATGCCTCTCCGTCTGAGACTGTTCGCTGTACCTTGCAATGACAGTCGACGTTCAGCTACCTACTTGTGTGGGAGTCTCGTACCAGTGTCGAGGCTTTGTGTGAGGAAGTATAATCAAACAGCTAAATTTGAGGTAGGAACAGATTAATGACCCTACACGTCGACTAGCGACGGATGAGGAGAAAACTAGAAGAGTTCCTAGACAACACTAGTTAAACAGAGTCTATGATAAATAGCTACAGTGCTGTTGAAGCGACAAACAGAGCAGTTGAATGCGGTGTATTTTGAAGGTCTACTATGACTTAGGGAACAATTCCAATTTTAATGCGCATAGTCATATCTGAAAACAATCAGGAGGGTTTTCCAGCGGTATGTTGGGTACTCACTTCTTGTAGAAAGTCTCCGAATCTGTGGGGTTGGTCTGAAAGTATAGATTAGTACGGATGCCAAAATATTTAAGAGGTAGCATACATTTGGTCGAGCTCCTCGAGACTTGCGACCCTGCGTCTCAAGCTCACGACGATAGTCGCGATCCTCCTTGAGCCACTGTAAAGCAGTATAATATAGATTTGTGTGATGGGCGGCGCCAGAAGATTTTGCAAAAGGCCAGGGAGTAGGTTCCGTCGCAAAGGAGCCTAGGCGCATGTGAGCAACATGCGTAGGGAACGTATCCAGCCCATCGTAGATATGAGTGGCATCTTTACGGGGGTAAGCTGGTTATTTGAGAGAAAAAAAGGGTACACACAAAGGATGGTCGCTCCGCGGGCGATGCTGTCGTTCCGTAGGAACGTGAGCAAGTCATCGCGAACCAAGACGTCGAGGTCAACCGTCACCTGGATGATAACATGAGCTTTCTGTTGCCGAACCGTACATGGCGCAAACTGACTTCATCCAATAACAACACGTCGAATGGGGCCATAAGACCCATGCAAAGCTGAACACGGCGTCGTTCGCCGTCTGATATCGCATGCATATGCCAGTCAAGGTCTATGTCCAATATATCGAGTAGTTTGTCCCTGCGTTCCTTGTATCTATAGCCACCAACTGAATCCAAGAAGGCAGACACCACGATATCGCCCCGGACCACAGGATTCATCGCCCTGGGCGAGGGATCAGATTGCAATAGGAATGACTAAAGGCGACAGACCATTCTGTGCCAAGGAAGGAGACGCCAGGAGGTGAATTGCGAAACACATCACAATCTTTGATGCGGACATCTGCGCCTATGATGAGGCGTTTTCCCGCGAGGATTTGCAACAAGGTGGACTTTCCCGCTGACGAAGCAAGATGAGCAATCAGGAGGGGAGCTCAAGTGCGGTGGAGCACGCACCTCCGTTTGCGCCAACGATGATCGTTCTGGAGCCCGGGGGAAGGTGGAGGGAGATGTTGGAGAGGGAAGGCTGGGCGTTGGTGCCATGATGGTAGGTGAGGTCGTCGACTACGATGGCGTAGGTGGACATGGCGAGACTGCCGACGCGTACGTGGCACGGTAACTACTCGCGACGGAGGCTATAATGGCGAGTCTAGAACTGATATCGTCGCTCGCGGATGCTTGAAACGGGGTGCAGCCGTCGGTTCATGTGCAGTGTTACTGTGGGAAACCCTGAAAACCATCTTTAGAGACGGCTTGACTTGTCTTTCTCTTCCATCTCTCTCCACACACTCTTTTCTCTCTTTCTTCCATGCACCTCGATCTCTTTCAGAGGCAGTGCGTTACCTGCCCTGCAGAACCGCCAAAGTGCACTTGTTCCGCGAGCCAGAGCTGTATCCAGATCAGCCAGTGCGTGATATCGTCCTTTTCCTCCTCCTGATCTCATTCTTGGTCCAGATCCTGCAATGCTTGCCCCACCTTCCTTTGTCAGGACAATCCCAATTCCTCCAGCAGTGGCAGCGGCGGTGGCGACGTCAGTGCCGGGGCACTCGCTGGGGCAATAATCGCTGTTCTCGTTGTCCTCATTGGCGCTATGGCCGTGTACTTTGTGTATCGCCGTCGTCAACGCGCGCGTCGAGCCCGTGATGCCGCGGTCGAACCCAAACCGGACATCCCGGCACCAGCTGAAGCGGTCCTTAATCGTCCTGATCCCATCGAAAAATCCCCACAACCTCCGACGACCCCGACGACGCCAACAAATACTATTCGCGTGTATTCTTCTACTGGAGAGAGCGTTATCGACCTGGACCCTCGGTCTCGTGCTTCTTCCGCTCCCTCTCCTACCTCTGGTAGGCAACCCGCGGGCAATCCTTTTGACGATGGGCATTCCATACAGACAACTTCCACAACCACCAATGGCACCAACGTCATTCCAATTGCCCTCGTATCTCCTGGTTCTGTTCACCCCTCCTCTCCGCATTCAGAATCTGGTGTCTTCCCGCCCCACTCACCGACGCGTCCGGCGCGTCCCGTCGAGCTCGTATTGGAGAGCCCTCAAACCGCTTTTGAATCCTTGAGTGAATCCTCCCCACATTACGCCCACTCTCAGCGCTCTGTTCTATCCAGGAATTCATACCTTTCGAACGCCAGCTACTCGAGCGACTTCTTGAACGAAGCACCCATGATCGTCACTCACATCCCGAGCGCTGTACGGCAGGTCGTTGGTAAAGTCAAAGCGGAAGTAATACAGACGTCTGGCGCCTCGTCCCCAACCTCGCAACTATCCACTGAGAGCCTGAAACCTCCCTCCGTTGCATCTCGTCCTTCCATCCGGTCGCCCCTTGCCGCAACTTCATTTGGGCCTGCGGACGTCGTTGATGAGGGTGATGAAGAGCATGAACTTTCCGCTCGTAGTGACCCGTTTGGTGATCACCATGCACCGCCTGAACAGGCTTCAGCCGAATCAAATTGCAAGATCATGCTACCTGCTCAGCCAGTATCGGTCGTTGAAGGTGGTGATGCCAATAGGGTAAAAAATGGGCTATTGAGTACACGTTCCGACTCCAAATCGTCGTATGGCGCTACCATGGCCAAATTACTCCCTCCCTCGCCCATTCCTTCTAACACACTTCAGGAGCAACAGCAGCGTGCCTTGGCGCACGCTCAAGCACAGGCTCGCGCTCAGGGTCTTGACAAACCTAGACGAATGTCAGGAACATCTGTAGTGTCCACGACCTCTACCCGAGCGGACTCAATTCTTGAATCGTTCCCCTTTGTCCCACCGTCACCCATCTCTTCGCGTCCTGTTCGTTCACCACCCCGTTCACCACTAGGTCAGCAGTTCACCCCTGCTACTCAGTCACAAGTCCCGCGAGCTCTCCCGGAATCTGTCCCTCCCCCTACTGTGTCGCCTGAGCCCAGAACCGCACAAGATGCGGATTTATTACCCCCGCTAGACCCACCTCCAAGCCGTCACATTTTGGGCATGTCGACTGGGTCTCAGTTGTCCACAGCATCTTCGGGGCTTGGTAACTTTCCTTTTCAAATAGACAACGGGGGAGCGGAGGGCGCTCACCCACCTTCCTCACTCCATGGACGTCAGCGAGCCAGCTTGGACACACTTGCACTCATGACTGATCTGTCCACGTATCCTCTCGGGTACGACCGGGATGATCAAGATGCCCATTCAACTCATAGAAAAAGCTAATGATCTGTTTCTTGCACATACTTTGTTTTACCGACAACGATGGCCCACCGCGTTTGGCTGGCCAGACTGGCAGGGATTGTGTGTACCTTTTACTTGTATGCTCTGCCCACCGAACACTTTCGCTCTCGCTCCGTGCCCCCGATACTCTTACAAGATTGGCTTGATAGTTGGATTCTTGTTTCTGAATGGTCTATCCCCTTCCTTACATCCTCCTGGGTCTTGTGAGGTTACTTTTTTTTATTTATATATAATTCCGTTTGGCTTGAAAACGCTTTATACATGTCACGGTGGTCACGGTGTGACGTGGTATTGAGTTATCAGGTTCGCGTAATTATACCACCTCTTCATTGAAATCAACCACCAAGCGGCTGCCAATGGACAGAGAAATACAGCAACTCGTCGAGATGGTATGCTCTTTCACCGTGGTGTGTAGTGGAACTGTCAACTTTCACTCTCCACCGACGACTAGGGTGCAACCTTGCCGCAAGCGCGGGCAGCTCTCCGTAAATACAAAGATGTCATGGAGGCAGCAACACGCATTTTCGACGGCGAGTTCGCGTGTGTAACGGACGGCGACGACGACGTGCGCATGGCCCCAGTTAGCTCGATGAGCCCCTTGCGGACCCCCTGTGCATCTGTGGGTGCCCGTCCTCCTGGGGCTAATGTTCTCCGCTGACGTATTTCAGACCCCTGAGCACGGAGATGAAGAAGAAGATCTCGATATGCAAGACAACGAAGACGACGGTGAGCCCGCGAGGTCACTGTTCTAGTTTGTTCTCACCAGTCCCTTAAGTTGATGATTACATTGACTATGATTCCGATTACGAGGAAAGACGAAATACAGGCGAGGTCGACCCGTATGCAGGTAAATATCAGTACGCGCCTATGTGATCTTGTGACTAAGCGTACTTTAGGGATCTTCTTCTCAAAGGATCGCCGCGAGGAAGTGATCGAAGTGGAGGAAGAATCCGAATCTGCGATATTGTCGGGGTCCAAGGAACCTGTAAAGCTCATGATGCAGGGCGACTGGATGAGAGGTTGTCCCGAGGGCAACGAGCAGTCGTTTCTCTTTGCTCTATACGACTTCCTTAGCACCAACACATGCCCTTGTCCCCAGTCTTGCGGTTATAAGCTTGATAGAAGGAGGAGCGATTTCTTTGCACTCTTTGTGAGTCCGCTAGTACAATTTCCCTCGTCCGGAAGCTCACCACACTGCCTCATAGCCCGAATTCTCCAGCTATATCGAGCATCTGCGTCACAACGTCAAGCAGTCGTGTCCCAATTGCAATGTCCAGTTTTGTTTTGCATGTGGTGAAACGATCAACCCATCAAATAGCCGTTCGAGTGCTTCCGCCGATGTCCGTTTGTTCCATTGCTCGAACTTGCAAGGTGTCATACTGGGCATTGGTCTTGCAATGTTAGAAACGATGTTTGTGGAACAAAGACGCCAATTGGGAGATGAGCAGAGTTCAGCAAGCTCGAGGATAAAATCGGGCAAGAAACGCAAGGTTGATCCACTTCTTATGAGCAATGGGGACGACGATGACGATGACGCATACTATATGTCCTTGCCAGTCGGAAAGAAAGCACGGGGTGGCACTGGATATGCGGGTGACGGCCGCGAGGATGTGAGTTACATTCTATGGCAGCACTGATCTGGAACTCAAACCTCCCAGACATCTGGGCTTCTCGAAGCGCAGGCTCAACAGCGCACGAAGGATGAAAAGATTGGTTCGCTCCTTTCCCAAATACGTCTCTACCTTCCTTCGCTGCACAGGGACGGTGGGGCACTGACAAGTGATTATATGGTCCATCCCACCGCTCTGGCACACCTTCGGAGGCGTTTCAACTTCCTTTGTTCGACCCTTCTCCGAAACGATTCGCTGTCCGACATGTCCGATCGATCCGTCCTATACTTTGAATTGTTTGAGTGGCTCGAAGTAAGCAACGTTCCTCATCAGATTCCTTAACCTGAACCACTTTCCACCAAGACCATCTCTAATCACGAAGCATTGGCGAGCATGATGGCTATGCCTATAATGGTTGCTGGATCGATTAAATCTGTTACGCCGAAGAAGGTTGGGAAAGGCAGATCATTGATTCGGGAACGCACTATCGTCTATGAAGGTAGCGCCGGACCTCGTGAGCTACTTGAGGCAATCGTCATACAAGCACAAGCGGCTATCAAGGGACTGGAAGGGATCAAGCTCACGGAACCCGAGGAGGAGGAGATGACAGAAGAACAGAAACGTATGACGACAGACAAGGGGAAAGGCAAAGAGAAGGAACAGTCACCGACATTATCAGATGAGAATCAAAAGTTACTCGCATTCTGTCAACGAATTCTGATGACCGCCAACGCTATCGACCGTTCTTTACGAGAGACAAAGGGTGATCCCTTTGTTGATAGGTTGCACGCGTCGTTGCCCAAGATCTCGAACTCTTCGTCATTCGATCTTTCATCATTAAAAGTGGGCGACACTCAGGAAGAGCGCCAGAAGGCGTATGTCGACTGGGCGACGCAAGTACGATTTGAGTACTGTGATCTTACCGTGCCCGCTCCAGAACCAGCACTACATGAAGACGTGACGCCGCACTACAAGTTCTTTTTCAACAGTGAAGCACGTATGCTCGCGAACTCGGACATCCCAAAGCGCTCGCTTGCCATCGCAAAAGAGGTAGTTTGAGTCGAAAACCTAGTCATGACGATTAACAACCTTGACCCTTTCTAGCTTGCTGTTTTAACGACGAACCTTCCTGTTGCGTGGGACTCGTCGATATTTTTGAGGGTGGACGAAAACCGCGTGGATATCATCAAGGCGCTGATCATTGGCCCAGAGGGAACGCCGTAAGTTTCTAGACATCTTGAGATATATTCATGGTGATTCACTTACCTTTAGGTACCAAGATGGATGGTCTGTACAAATAGTCGAATTCTCGTCATCTCTGCTGACTTCTGTAGTTTCCTGTTCGATATATTCCTCGGACCAAGCTATAACCAATCACCCCCTAGCGTCAAGTACATGACGGTAATATCCATCGTTGACCGCCTCGACGCCGCCTAATGGTAGCCTTTAAAGACAAATGGCGGAAAGTATCGGTTTAATCCCAATCTTTATGCGGCAAGTACACTTTGATATCACAGATACTCGGCATCGACCAATTTCCGTTAGGATGGCAAAGTTTGTCTTTCCCTTCTCGGCACTTGGAGCGGCCCCGGCTGGATAGCAGGTCGATCAACGTTGCTACAGGTGCGATGTCTGACAGCGGGTCATCGTCTGGTAGATTTCTTACTCTTTCAGGTCCTCATATCCATCCAATCAATGATCTTGTGCGATGAGCCCTACCTGAATGAACCCGGATGGGCTAATGGCGGTGGGTCACCACAATCCAAAGCATGTGAGTTTGTCAACGGTGGATCGAGTGTTTCCTTACGTGTTGCAGATTCGGCGAATGTGCGACGGATGGTTGTCAGAACTGCGGTAAGACTTGTCGCTCTCCCTGACGGTCTCCATTCATCTTTCGCAGATGCTCGGGAACTTGAAGACTTCTCCAGAACCATTTGGTGATGTGATTCGTACCCACTATCGACTAAAGGCACAAGCTATTTCTGCACTGTTGGACAAGTGGCTTGCTCAGGACGACGGAAAGCCGATTTCGGGTGATGCGTTTAATGTGACCACGAGGAGCGATTCCAGCTCGAGTTCAAGCGCATTCAAAAAGGACGTGGAGGAGATGCAGGGCCTCTTGACGCGACTCCGGGACGGCACGTTTGAGTAGGATGTGATATACCATCGTATCGGATACCATGTGACTTGAATTCATTTGGCTTGTCTCCGTCATGAGCGACTCTGCGCTGCACGCCCTCGCAGGGGCTGCTGGAGGGATGCTGGCCATGTCGGCAACCTAGCAAGTCTCCCGCTGCCAGTCGTGCTACATCGCTAATTCCACCACTGATAGTCCGCTCGTCGTGCTTTCGACCCGTGCAGCTGTCGATACCAAGCACAACGATGACAAGGTGCTTTGATGCACGTCTTGCGCTCGTCTACAACATGACGCCCGTCAGGCTTTTGTGCAGGCTGTACTGAACATCATCAAACGAGAGGGCCTTCGCGGTCTGTATAGTGGGCTCAACTCCAGCCTGCTTGGCATTGCAGTCACCAACGGGTAAGCCCGTTCTCATGCATTCCTTGGGTTTGATGGCCCGAGCTCCCACTGCCAGCGTCTACTACTACTTCTATGAGCGCTCGCGGGCTATCCTTTTGAAGTCGAGGTCTGGGAGCAAGGCACTCTCCACCGCCGAGTCCATGCTTGCTGGCCTCATCGCAGGTAACAGTCCCCGTCCCAGTGAGGTC
Organism: Tubosaeta aff. heterosetosa; assembly: GCA_038094375.1. NCBI lineage: Eukaryota > Fungi > Basidiomycota > Agaricomycetes > Boletales > Boletaceae > Tubosaeta > Tubosaeta aff. heterosetosa. The sequence continues at coordinate 4,954 of JBBPUC010000259.1, read as the reverse complement.
CAGTCCGTCATCTAATATCCACAGGCTCTGCGACGACACTCATCAGCAATCCCATTTGGGTCATACAAACATCGCAAGCAGTTCACTGCGCCGACGCTACCCAGCCCGACGCGTCCAAACCCAAGAAACTGGGCCTGCTCGAGGCGATCGGAAAGATCGCGTCCAAGGACGGTCTGGCCGGGTTTTGGAGGGGCATTGGACCCGCGCTCGTGTTGGTCATCAATCCAGTCATCCAGTACACGGTGTTCGAGCAGCTCAAGAATGCGCTGGTGGACCGTCGCATGAAAAGACGGCGGACGAGCCAACGCGTGCTAAACGATTGGGATTTCTTTGTCTTGGGTGCTGCTTCCAAGCTCGGTACGTGTTTGAGGACCTGTTTGATCTCCTCGTTGACGTGACTAGTTGCCACTGCGACGACTTATCCCTACATGTAAGAGGGCATGACTTTGTTCCGGATGGCACTCATGTTTTCAAGTGTCGTCAAGAGCCGATTGCAAGCAGGGAATGCGAACGCAGAGCGCTACAGGTCTGCTCTGCATGGGCTATTGACCATCTTCAAGGAAGAAGGGTTCCAGGGACTATATGGGGGCGCAAAAAGTAAACTCGTCCAAAGTGTGCTTACGGCCGCTATCCTCTTTGCGGCACAAAGGAGGATATACGATCTGACCAGCAAGGTGACAAAGCGAGGAAATAACCCATGAATTTGTATGACTGACAGTGTGCATGTACAGGCTGTTGTGATGTTGGACAAGTCCAGGGTTAAATATTAAGTTACTGTATCGTACTAGTCTTGTTAGTGCTCAACTTGCTTGAATGCCTCCACCACTTCGTCTCAATGCAGTCGCGTTTATCTCGCCCCAAAACCACCCCATCCTGATCCACACCTTTCAGAAAGGCCAGGAACTCAAGTACCACTACGTCGCTCACACGAGCTTGGACGTCATCGAGGAGCGCAGTCAGCCCCTTGCCCATCCGTTCTTCCACCATCTAACAACCCTTTTTCTGGCCAGCCGGAGGCAACGCGAACAAACCGACGGATGGCTATCTCGGACTGCTCTACGCCATGGACGACGTCGCTGCATACGGCTACGTCACCCCGCTCAAGGTCAAGATCGTCTTGGCCCTCGCCTTGACGGACGCGGTCGTGCGGGACGCCGAGGTCATCATGGTCAGTCCGTGAAGGCGCTGCGTGCGGTGGGGCTGATGATCGCCAGATGTTCAAGGCGCTGCACATGGCACTCTACCACGCCGTGTCGAACCCGTTTCTCAAGCTCGATGGGCCGTCGGACCAGACGGGCGACCCGTCCCCGTACCTCGTCGTCGGGCGCACCAAGTGGAAGACATTCCGGAGCAAGGTGGACGAGATCGGGAGGGCGTTGGGCAACCCCACGTGAAGGAATTTAGTTGTTTTTCTGTCGTTGGGCGCTGGTTCGCTGGCTCGGTCGTAGTTTGACGGCTCTCCCGAGCCAAGTCCACATTCCATGGCCGTTTGCTTTGCTCGTTCGCTCTGGAACCAAAACAGAACACTCCCTCTATTGACTCGGGCTCTTTGAGCTCTCCAGGTTCGAGACAGATACGGGGAGTACATCTTTGATCACTAGATACCTAGCGTAGCCTTGCTTAGTTCGTCTATAGCTTCATTCGCTTCCCTGGCCATCACCCTCACTATAGTGTCTTCATCTGACAAGGCAATGTATCCCAGCGTGACCTTGGCGCGTTTAAGAAGTGCACCTGGTATTCTCTCCACCCCAGTGCCGTCGTACATTGCCTGGGTGAGCTGTTGGAGGAGTATTGTCCAAAAATGTAATGCGGCGCGTCGCAAGGGTGGTAGTTTAGCGTCCACCGCAGTGGGTTTTGAGTCGAGTATCTCCGTCCCCTCGTGTTTCCTGGCATTGCTTGTCTCTTGATCGCCATCTTTTGGTGGTGGTTGTACAGCGGGAACCATTTCAACTTGAAGAAAGTCAATCATACTCGAGGCCACGTCATTGGTGTATCGAAGTACGGAGGCCATACTAGTTTTAACACATTGCGTCAGGAGCGACACAGCCGAGGTTCGAACAACTGTCGGAGTGTAGCTTGAACGAAACACAGATATGAGCCGAGGAACGATGATATCCGCTGTTAATGTGTTGGATCATTAATCGCATCAAAAGACCCGCTCATACCATAAACACTGAGTGCGTCCCCACACCGCCTGATAACCTGTCCTAGGGCTTCGCCAACACGGACTTTTGCAACCACTTCTTGCTTTGATAATGTCCCCACGGAAGAAGCGGAGAGATTATGTGTGTACGTCTCGAGAAGGCTCCCTAACACCTCTTTACCGAATGCATCTACCATAGCAGATAAGCCCTGCACAGCATTCAAAAAGATGTACGAGTCATCATCCTGGACAGACTGCATAAAAATGGACATGATAGCAGGCACCAACGCCGGGTCAGTCGGAGGTGCGGGAATATGAGGACGGGAAGATACGAGCTGCCTCAATAGCAAGAGGCCATGAGCTCGGACGGGGAGGATCGGGTCTTGGAGAAGTTTCAAAGCTTTCTGGTAAACCTCTTGAGGGTCGTCATCTCTTTTCTGCGGCGCTGACCACGACGTCGAACTAGATGCAAGCCGAGCGGTCATCACCATCCTGGCTTCTCGGGTCAAGCTTCTGATCGCCTCCGATGCATTGTTGGAGAAAGGCTCGAGAAGCAAGAAAATGTCATTGAGTGTGGGGGCATTCCGTGGGGATAAATTGGGATTGGCTGTAAATATAGTTACACTCAATCTTCACTCATACTTTCTCATACCTTCCAATATGGCAAGGAACAAGTTGATTGCGGTGCCAATTATACCGCTTTCAGTTTCGTCGCTCACTGGCGCTGCTTGTTCGTCGTCGCTGTCGCTATCCATAAAATCATCTGTTTCGTCCACGATCCTCAGATCTTCTAACCCAAGACCAAGGGAACGTTTGTTCTGGGAAGCACCATTAGGTATTGGGTGCGAACTGAGGACGTGCTTCACGAATGTTAGAATATGTTCGGGTTTTCGAAGAATGTTAGTGCTCGATGACTGATCAGAGAGCTCAGCTTGCATTTTAACAATCAGCTGGAGATACAGTAAGCATCTGATCAGTGGTTAATACATGTGTTAGGAGAGATAAAGTCTGCGCACCTGAAAGGATCAGCGTCTTGCTCGGTGTCTACCTGTGAGTAAGCCTCGAGTAACCTGACAAACAGCTCTGAGGCCATGTCCACACGGCCGAGTGATTTGATATACTGCACAAAGTGCGCAGGATCTGGATAAAGGTCAAGGAAGTTCTCCATGATCTCCCCCCTGCTAATGTCCTCTGGTGTAAGGAGGGCAGGTTGTATAGAAGCGCTAAAGTTCATTGCGATGAGAACCGGAGCCAGAGATTACAAAACCGTAACACACTTTGGTGCGCCGTGTTTGATATTGCCAGAGTTATCCACTTCCCAGAATATCCGCTCACTTTGGACGACTGACCAGAGTGTGTTGACCCCGTCTTGTGTCACAACCACGCGACCCCATGTTGCAAGCAAACCTTTGACTGACTCCTTGAGAACGGGATCAGATGCCTTCGTTATGTCCAGATGAAATACGAGCGCATAGAGGGCAGGTACAATCGGCGACAAGATTTGTGTGATGAAGATTGGAGACGGATCCGTGTTAAGAAGTAGGATGGTGAGCATAGACAACGCTGTAGTTGGGGTTGATGGCGCCGACGAATGTGATTCGCCTTGGTTACCCTCAGAGACAATTGGTTGGTGAATAATTGGTAGCACGAGCGAAGAAACCAGTTGGTGATGCAAAAACTCGGAGTCTAGCATGTGAGAGATGGCAAAAGAAGCAGCTCGCCTGTGTGTGGCAGGGACGCCATGTGACAACAGTTCCATCAAGCGAGGAATGATGATGGAAAAATATTCCTAGGATCTGAGGGCTTAGCATTTGCATTATGGCGAATTATAGAACAGATCCAAACCTCTTGTTTGAGGCCGGCAGGTATGGTCATGAGAATATTGGCAGTGCGCTCGTACTTTTCTAACTGTGGATCTTCCGAGCCATCCTGTTCACCGAATACCGCCGCAAAGAGAGCTCGAACGCCTCCCTGACGCAAGAGACTTTTTGTGAGCCACGATGAGCAAAGTCTGCGGACATGGGGCGGGGGCGGGGGCGAGCTCGCTAATATTGCGCCGAGATCAGTCATTATCTGGGGCAAAGGGAGACTTGACCAAGGTTGAGACTCGTTTGTACAGATATGCAGCGCATATAGACGCACAATTCCAGGAGACGGAGAACAAAGGGTCGCAAAGTGTTCAGAGTAGGAGCATCCTGGGGGCATAAAGGCTCGGGCAGCCAAGCAAGGGCCACAGAGGCCCTAAGGAGATCAGGCAGATGTCTATCGAGGATGGTGGTGGTAATGAGGGTCTGAGGGGGTTGTGCATGGACACCACGAGGAAAGAGGGTCGACATGAGAGAGGACAACAATGTCGAAAGGGCCAAAAGGTCTGGGAGCGATGCAGAAAGGTCGTAGACGGCCGTTCTCCGCGCATGCCATAGGGGCGTAAGACGCGCCAACGATGAATTGATGCCCCATTGAAAGAGAAGGGTGAGGAGGGTACGCAGGACAGTGAGATCGCGTGTCCCGATGGGAGGTGGGCCCTGTGTGTCGGATTGTGCGTCGAGGAGGAGCTGGACGTGGTGGACGACGTAGAGGGCACATCGGGCGGTCTCGAGCTGGAGGGCGGGGGTGGATTGGTCGGTGACCGAAGGGGGCTGTTGGTCGAGAGCGGCGTAGAAACGGGGCAGTCTCTGGCTGAGGGTGTCGTCGGCGCCGACGAGGGCGTTGGCGGCGTCGACGTAGGTGGAGATGTCCATTGATCACGAGATCGAGAGGATAAAAAGATGATGATAAATCGAGCTGATCTGTTCCGTACGATGAGCAGAC
>JBBPUC010000258.1:0-30156 GCA_038094375.1 Tubosaeta aff. heterosetosa | reverse complement strand
CCTCGTCTGTCAAGATGGAAGTGTGGTATGGGATTTTTGCCTTTCGTTGAAAAAGTAGCTCATAGTAATATGTTAGATGGGCGATGATGATTGTAATCAGTACTACAAGCCGCCGTCGACGTTCGGCTTCAACTTGAACCATCAGCTGAGCTTCAAGATCGAAATACGATGGGTGGGAGGACATCGTCTCATGGGATACAAAACAGTCTTATCTTTTATCTACTGATTGATTGATCAATCATACAAACATACATGGTCGTGACCGGTGACCGATGTGCCGAGCACAGCCCCCGGTGGTTTACTACCCTTAAGCGTAGTTGGTAACTAGCCGAAGTCACTTTATGCTATCTGGACAAGACCTTAGGGGGTAACTTAGAGGTTCGCTTATCGACTTGGCGCCTATTCGCGGCTCGGAGCCTAAATCGGCTCCATTAATCAACGGTGTCTTAAAAAAAAGGTTACTGGCAGCTTGCTGGCGACGCATCTTTGATGGCAACCAAAAAATTGTCAGCCACAAGCCCGTCGAGATAAGTAGAGAAAAACTATTACTTAGGGTGTTGCTAACTATCGTGTACCTCACCGCGTTGAAAGTTTAACCAAAATCAAACGTTCCTTCGCGATCTCAATATGAAGCGCTCAATCTTAACGCCACTTTGATGTGGGCCAATCTTTGAGACCTTATTGCTGGCAGCGTGCGCTTGAATGTATGAGGTTTTCGCATGGATCAGGGTCGCAATAGATAAGTAGCTCAGCAGCGCTCACTCTCGACAAATTCCTCTCCCTTCCTCTGGACATGCTTCCCAGCGTGTTGAGCCTTTTGTGTCTTGTTCAGTTCGCCCAAGCCGCCGTTGTGACGAACACAACCACTACCGGGTGTCCCTCCTGTGATACCACGCCCTGCAATTATCGTAGCGTTTGGAGTATATTGGGTAGTTGTGCTCTCACTCTTTTGATCTGTGTCTGGCACGCAATCCATCCGAATCCCCACCCTGATTGGTTCAAATACTGGCGAATCCGCTTGTCTATGATGCTCTGCGCCTTCTTCGTTCCAGAGGCTTTGGTTTACATCGCGTTTGATGAATGGCAAGAAGCTAAAAAGACCAGGAACAAATTTTACGGTACGTTCACTATCGACTGAGCTGTGGCTTGCCTGGTATACATAATCATCTGTTCGTAGAGAAAGGCTATGGCTGGTGGACCATGACCCATAGCTACTTCGTGTGCATGGGCGGCTTTTCTCTTTGTAACAATGAAGGGACCAAGTCAATCAACAGCGAGGAGCTTTTGTCGCTTCTTCAGGCAGGAGATATACTTAATCCAGACGTCACGAAGGAAGACATCATGGACAAAAGCACCTCTGATGGCTTATTAAAAGCAATTTTCGTTGTTCAGCTCCTTTGGTTTGCTATCCAATTCATTGTTCGGCTCGCCAATCACCTTTCCGTGACGCTGGTCGAGCTGGATACTGTTTGCATAGCTCTGCTTACACTCGCGCTGCTCTCCTGTTGGTGGGGAAAGCCATGTTGCCCTCGACGTCCATATGTTTTCTATCACCGCAATTTGAACAATTCCGGTAATGTGCAAGAGAAGTCGAAGGAAAAGCAAGACTCGGAAGGGTTGTCGGTGAGTACCGATTAGCGCCGTTCCAGTTGTGTCAACCTGCCTTTGCATTGACGCCCATTCATAGCATACTCCGACTGAAAGAAAGAAAGAGTGGTCAGATTTATTAGACCCTCTTGACCCATTTTTCGTTTTATTCCTCACTTGGGCACTATTTGGCGCATTGCACGCGATTGCTTGGAATTACGCATTTCCAACTGAGATTGAGAGGATTTTTTGGCGCGTGGCGTCACTTGCTTTGGCTGGAGGGCCGCTCTTTCTCGTCATCATCATTGCCATCATCATCGTTTCGTTCAAGGGTTCAGTTGGCGATTTGTTAGGCAAAGGGTTGATAGTACTCTACTTTTTCATCAGTATCATGGCTCGAGTATGTTTGGTTGCCCTCATGCTGGCAAGTCTTCGCTCTCTACCAGCTTCCGCGCGTGAAATGATTCTATGGACTCAGTACATTCCCCATCTGTAGTTTGCTTCATCTAGTATTTGCCTACTCCTCCTTTCCGCGCATACATTAGTTATAAGATAGTCCAGACCTCAGAATAGATCATGAAGTGCCACGTCGGTCTCGCAGAATTGACTACATTTGTCGCTGATGCACTATTTCGGCCCTGATTTATTAGCTAGAATTTGAGGATACTGGATCCATCTCCCACTAATCGGCCACTTCTTCAAGTTCTTGCATATTTCACGGACAAAAGGTGTATACAGCGCCTTCGAGAGAGACCAAAGAGAACTCAATCTTCAGTTCCTCGACGACGCAACCCGAGGCCAGTGACAGTCACAAAATTAAGGTGCGGGTTCAAAGCATTCGAAGGAGATACACCTGGCATACTTAGGATTCGTCGGATGCAAACGCGTGTGGGTACGCCCCACTTGTACCTTATTTAATAGTGCTTCAGAGAACATCGAAAGCGTTCGTGGATAGTTGCCGCGCTCACGTCGCGCCATCAATTTGGCGACGTTATAGTGGTGCGCCAGTGTTAGCGTTCAACACCACTAGCTCCAGGCTGCGCAGTAGCGTACATCCTAGATGCTTATTACTGCTCGAGATCGTGAGCATCAGCTTACCGGACTGGAATTACAGCTATCTGCCCCAGATTCGAAAAGGACCCAAGCCCGGAATGCGACCATAACGAAACGCAAGCGCCAGTGATATAGCAATGTGACAGTCAGCACCAATGTTGATATCGAGTCTAGTGAGATGCACAGCCATTGTCCCCTAACGGCTGTGTATCAGCAAGACGTGCAGCCTCTTGCAGCTAACGACATACCAACTTATTGCCTCAACCCCCGAGTCCAGAGCTCACTTGAAGTCTCGGGATCCCCAGGAACAGCTCAGTCAACCTGACGCCCAAAGGACCTGCCCAGACTCTCGAACCGTCAGCGCACCGTAGTCGACCCTCAGTATTGGCCGCGGAAACAACGCGAACCTACCATCACTCATCAACAGGACGCCGGGGTAACGGATGACGAAGCACAACGTGGAATGAAAAACACCCGCGTCCGACCTGCGTATCTGCGCAGCTCACATTCGACCTCGGACCGCGCGACCACGCGTCGTATGACGCAGTCCAGCGTCGAACGGCGTACTTCGATGCGCCCACTCGATCGTTAGGTTGGCCCCTACGATAGACGTCATATGCTGAGCCTCACCCACCTCCCCCTTCTCTCGCTCGCTCCTCGGACCCCACACATCTCTGGGTGACATGCGGACGCCGCCCCAATAAAAACGCACCACGTTCCCGCGAGGCAGCCTGGGATCGGACCGGGCCCGGAAATCAGATGCGTTCACACCATCGACGGCAGTATCCTGGTTTATCGCATCGGATTCGACGCCACCCGTTCGGGCGCTGCGTGGCGTAGGAAACGGCTACTCTCGGTCGACGTGTGCTGTGTGACGAAGCGAATGGTACTTTGCGTCGACAGAGACGAGGTCGATTCTTGGGCTAGTCCAAGAGAGTTTGGGTGCCTGGATCGAGTACGTCATGATACAACGTGAGCCTCGAGGCAGAATGGCATTGCGGCATGGTCCGATAGGTCGCACGCCTGTGTCAACCCCACAGAAAAGCAAGAAAAGAGCAGCGTCTCTCACACTTTAACCATGAATACCCCAGATTCAAGTTTAGTTGCACCCACGACCGCCACCCTCGTTTATTTCCTGCTCGAAATACTGGTTAATCACTCCAACCAAAGTTCCGCGGGACGAAGCCGCGAGAGTGTTTAACCTGACAGCATGAAGAATCCGAAAGCCGATACGCAGTTCTCTTCGCGGACGACATGATGCATGATGCATCATACATCACGTCTGAAACATCAACCATGCTGTTTATTCACGTATTCACGTCACACTCACACGGCCACCTCGAACGAGATAATCGGGGACCGCCAAGTGGCCAGTATCGACGCGCTCCATGGTTCGTCATACATCATTTGGTTTGGATGCTTTGCCAGGCGTCCCGCCACACATCCATTGGCAAGTGATATAATGTGACAAAACCAAGTAAAGACAATCAGAAGCAAACAACGTGATGGCGTATCACTCGCCTCTGCGTCTTCTCTTCCAAGCCCTGTACTTCTCTCGCTTTGCCGTATATTGTTTGAAAGGTCCGCCCGGTATCACAAGTGCACCTTGTCGCCGTCCAGGTCCGAAGCACAGGGGTACCCGGGGAATAGTAAGGATACAAAGATCCGTCCACCACGCAGACACGCACACGGTCATGTTGATATCCTCTTCGTTGGGGTCGGAAACAGGCCCGGATGTCTCGGGCATCAGACCGAGGGACGTAGAGCGGGTCCATGACAAAGCTAGTCGTCCTAGAGGATCTCGTGATTTTGCACGTCAGAGACACCTACACGTCCACACGCCTCCGAACAAACACAAATCGAGACCCTGAAGTCTATCATGACCGATATAGATATCGCCATCGATCCAATTGGCTCCCATCCTGCGGCCGAGCTTCTGTGGGACCCGACGAGAGCTTCCGTGCAATAATTAAATGCGTATATGGGCGCTGTCTGACGACTGTTCCTTGCCAACTAGCAGGCCATGCATCCAGAAACCGCCGTGCTGTGTGTGATATGAGGATGAGGCCTACAAAGGTCGCACGACAGGTTGTCGAAAATGAAATCAGGGTCAGTCGGCGTGCACCCGGATGACACAGCGAGCACAGCCATACGCAAACCTGAGTCAGGGGCATCCTCGGGTGATTTGGCAGTGTGTTTTCCGCCGTCGGACGGGTGCGGAGGACGAGGATGTGCAAGATGCACGACGAGTGGAGCGATGACACCAAGGCGACGGTCATTGTTCGATGTCCAAATATGGTAGTCTAGCTCCGGTGAGCGGTCGAAAATGGAAAGATCCAAGGTCGAGAAAGCGCTCCATTCTGGAAATGGATGGCTAAATTTGTCTTTGTAGGGCATTGGACCTTCCAAGTGCGGCTGACTCAGGCAGTGGTGATATATGAAAGGGACACAGACCCGGGACCCGGGTGTCGTGGAAGGACTGCGCAGTACCAGTGTGGGGTAGATGAGTTGCGGGGATGAGGAGGAGGAAGAGCGGGAGGGACCGGTGTTACAACAGCCAAAGGCGGCAAAGGATCAATCGGGTGCGATCCTCGTGTTCCGTTTCTGAAATGGGAGTGGCATATAAGAACCCCCGTCCGCTTGGAACCCTTCCCCAATGACCGAGTACGACTACTCCCCAGCTGCCTACGAGCGCTACCTCGCTCAACAGTCCCGCGTGTCCAACTGGGTGCAGAACACCCTCAAAGAGTCCCATTCATACTCGGACCCGTTTGTGCTCTCCCCAGCTCACCGCGATCGCACTTTCTATGACCAGCCAGACGATCCACCCCACCATCGCCAGCAGCATGACCAATGGTCCATGGGATCGTCCAGGCCATCTCGCACTCGCAGCAGATCCTACGCAGACCAGTACTATGACCGCCCAAATCAATCGAGGCTCCGCAGCCAGTCCCATTCTCGCTCGACCTCCGCACCAAGGGACATTTACGCTCCACAACCCTATGTCTACCCACAGACGCATGTCGTCGGACGCACGCCCGCGCCACACAACTTCCAACAGCCCTCTCGGCAACCTTACGTGACCCAGCCTCCGCCAGGCCAGGTGTACCCTCACCCGCCTGCACACAAGGACCTCTACCGCCACCCGTCCAACCGCCACGCCTCCAATTCCTACCTCCTCGTGCAGGGCGGCGGACCCAAGGCAGAGTACAAGCGCGGCGTACGTCCCTCCCTTGTTCGCCCCTGGCACCACTGACGTCTGCTCAGCCACCCATACACGCGCCTGTACCGATGAAACCCCACGGACAGCAGCCCCTGCTCAAACGCCTCCTTGGCTATGTCACCATGTCGCCTGTCGCTGGGCGCAGCGGCAATCCCCGCGGACCACGGGGGTCGTCGTATTAACTTGGTCCGTGCGCCCTCGCTTTCCCGTGACCACCGGGCGGGGACGGCGTGCGCTCGAGGCGCTGTCGCCTCTGATGCTGCCGATCTCTCCCCGCCGCTGCTTCCCTTCTCCCGCCCCTCTGGCCCCAGGACGCACACGTGTCCAATTGGGCTCACATGTCGTCATCACAGCCGACGACACGATCCCACCTGCAATGCATTGCACGCACAAACGAAACCACGCATCACTTTATAGACAGCATACGACCGATTCATGTCATTCACGTTTACCATCCAAAACTGTAGCCATCACGACCACTTATTATTCCCCGCCTTTTTATTCGAAATGAATTACCCGACCTTGTTGTCCGTCCTTACGTGTCTGTAGACTCTGCGTCGCTCCCTCTGTAACGATAGACTGAATAAAATGGCGTGATTCGAGAGTCAACCACGCCCGATGATCGATGTCCGTGCCCAGGTGAGAAAAAGAATATCCGACGTCCGTCCGTGATACATGACATCTATTTATTGTTTCGTTATCGCATATCAGCCTTGTCTCCAACATCTCCTTCCGCCGTTGCGTTTCGCGAATTCGAATTCGAACCCGGTCCCGGTATGCTCTAGATAGTTCAAACGCTCTAGCATTGGCAGTGGTTGAGGGTGGGATGGAATGTCGCGAGCATGGAGAGATAGCAAACCCAGAAATGGAACGGCGTCCCGCGGAACGAGTGTCTTGGGGTACAGGGGTGCGAGATCGCGAGATAGGATCAGTTTCGTGTCGGGCAGAATCCGTTGGCGGCTATGGGTAAGCGTACGCTCGGACGAGGCCGACCCAGTGCGTCATATCGCCTTCCTAACCCCACAGCCAGCAGATCCCGAACCCACCCGCGTCGCAGTATGACCTTCGCGGCGGTACCGGAAGCTTGTGCAACGGCCGATGCCATGTCAATCAGAGGCATCGCCCGCAGCGCGCTTCATCGGCCTCGACCGGACTGCCGCTGTTGATCAACGGTCAACAGGAATGACCCCTTTCATCACCGTCATCATATGCATCACTGTCATTCTCACCGCCTGATCGTATCCACGTTCTTCATTCTTGGGGCTGAGTCCTGACCCTGTCCGCGTTCTTGGTCTACTGTATGCGCGCCAATCGGCGGTCAAACCGTGCTGTGACAACAGCAAGGTTATAAAATAGGCAGAGAGAACAATAAAACCAACGATGTCGAAAGTGCGGAAAGATCCGAATGTCAAGGTCGACCCGTTCGGGCAAGGTCAAAGGACGGACGACCGCCGAGTGAGTGGGCGTCCGCATAAAAGGGGCCAGTAGACAGAAGCACTATCCATATCGGACGATCACTAGCATCCTTCTTGCGCCGGGTCCATCTTCGCTACGCGTATTCGGGAAGACGATGTTGATGACCAGCACCTCGTATCTCCGTGTCGTCAAGCGTGTACGCAGCGATATCGATCAAGATAAGCTTCGATAACGACCACGAGGTTATCTAAGACAGATGCCCTGGAAAACAAAAGCATGTGAAGCCCTGAAAACGTGCGATAAGCTCACGTTCTGGTATTCTAGAAAACGAGGCGGGTGTGCTCCGTGCTGCTGTGTACGACCGTGTTACGACCGTACGGTCCAATATCGATGAGATGAAGCTCGGATAACGGCCACGAGGCTACCAAGCGCACATGCGTTGATGGAGTTTAGACCAGCATGCCATGCGTTATTCACCCATCTCCACATGATGGCTGCATGGATGACTCGATGGCGTGTAGGCGTGCGTGTCACGTTTCCTATTCGTGTAGCGCACGATGGTTGCTGTCCTATCAAGCGTGTTGCGTCCCGTAATTCGTTCCACCGGCTCGTTGGTCTTGGTCTAGTTCTGTCTAGTCTGACGTTCCCCAAACCCCATCCCGTAATGCATACGATCGAGCCAAGGTGGTGGCTGTCAACGCCAGGTAGGGAATAAGCCAGGGCGGAGGGACAAAGGGGAATGGAGAGACACGTGTTCTGATGAGCATGTGGCGTGTGTGTTGCCCAAAGGTCTGGTAGATATCTGATGCGCCGACAAGATGTGGAAATGAAGTGGCGAGGAGGAAGTAAGAGGACTTGATGAACTCAACTTTGGGCGCAGAGGAACGAGGAGGAAACATGCTCAGGGCTATGAAGAAACATGCTCCGGGAGGTCATTCCTTTCTGGGAGTTAGCCGCCGAAAATATACTATATTTGGAGATTGCCCTGGTCCATGCACGATTCATACACGCTGATTGAATGACTTGGTGGAAACACGGTGCAGTGGTCACATTCAAGATTTCATCGCGTGACATCCTTGATCTTCTGTGGTACGGATATTACTCTTCAATCTCTTGTAGACAGTGTGCTGAGCGATAGCTAGTTATCATACTTCCCCGAGGACACAGTAGAATCGCTCTCACCGCTGTTATACCGTGTATGTCCAATCCCAGTTGAAATCATCTCGCTCAAGCCGTCGAGTAGGCGATAAATACACAGGATCACCGCTAACACCAGTGTGCCCAGCGTTGTCCTTGTAAGCGGGCCTCAGTGGTAGGACGGCAAACCCTCTGGTGTGCCTTTTGCGCTTTACCCTGGCGTGACGGACCCGTTTCGGCTCAAACCGGATGATCCTGCGGATCATGATGCGCTGATAGACGCACACTGGTCTTGCCCTTTGTAGCAGCACCCCAGCCATTTGTGCGGGTGTTCTGGCAAACGCTGGGTGAGCAATGGCCGCATCTACAAAGCGAATACCACGTAGACTCTCTTTGGGACAAGTTGCTTGAAGAGAGGTGGCCTGCAGAATCGACGTTGCTTTGCAGACCCACTTGGTGCGAGTCAAAGGTTTGTATTGCCCAGTCAGCATCAATCGGCTTGCCAGCCCACCGACTCGGAGACTGAGTTGTCGAGTGGAAGAACTTTGATCTACCCTGGGGAAAGAGTGGGCATTCCCCGGTAAGCAAGCAAACTTGCATCCATTCTTCCTAACATATACTCTCAAAGTACGACTGTCGGATAAGGGCCAAGTTCACGTGGCTTCTTCTCTTCGTCCTTGACGAAACATCTTGTTGACATTGCACGTTCGCGCTCCATAATCCCCACCTACTTACTAGCGCCAAGCCTAACACCACTTTGATGTTCCGGATTTTAGTCTCTCCTTCGAAACGAGTATATTTTTGATTCTTGCGTCGTGGGTTTCCCGTGCAGTTTACCATGGTACTACCTCTTCCTCCTGTTCCGGAAGAACGTACCTGCCGGCAGTGAGAGGACAAAGGTTTTCTGCACCAAAGTACGAGTCAAGCGTCCTTTGCGTGCCTCTATGTCAAGTTCAGCCGCCAGTTGGGTTTAAATCATGTGGGTGTGCATATAGATGCACCTTGACAGAGCAGTTTCTCCGTACTTATGTTGTCGTCTCTGAACTATTGTTCTCCAGTGTGATGCAGAGACAGTCTTGAAACTTCAAGATTTGGGTGCGCATCACACTGGATAATAATTACCAGAACTGTAGGAAATACATGAAGTTCTCATGCATATTTACCGCTGGCGACTGGAGGTACATCGTACACAGGTTCACTACGCAGGGCCTTAGTTTTATTCAAGAGTTGTCTCGTGAAACTGCGACCTGTTTTTTTACCATACTCCTTATCCCTTATACTGGTGACCGATTCGCTATGAGACTGCTGCAGTCACGTCTATTGACGGCTTGCCTCGCTCGGCAACCTCATAGCGGACTGGTTACCAGTCTACTTATCCCTTGCAATATTTTAAGCGAGGTGTACACTTCCTTTCTTGAGATGTTTACCATACCCGATCTCGAACTCGATCGCTTCTAGGCAAGCTCATCGACAACGCCAATATACAGAGTACACTAGAAGAACTTGATTTCGTATATCCCCTCGAGCCCATCCTGATCACCCGTTCCAAACCAAATCTGTTCATCTCCGTCAAACAACATGGCCCTCGCAGAGGCAACGTGGAGCCGAAGGGTTCCGTGTAGCTCAAAGTACCCGTATGTGGCGATGAATTTACCATGACCCACTTTCGTGGATATCACTTCTCCAGGTGATGTGTTGATCGCGTATTGAGCGCCCCAACGATAAGTAGCATCGATGACATTGCCATCACCCTTGAGGAGGAGCTCCGAACCAGCGCGGTACCCCGGGTTGGGGAACTTGATCTGATATTGGCCTTCGAGCCCCTCCTGCTTCCCGCGCGCGAACCAAATCTGGTCGTCCCCCGCAAACAGCCTGACCGTGTCGCGTTCTACGCGCAGCAGATATGTGCCCGTCAGGTCCCAGAAGGCATATTTGCTGGAGAATTCGCCATGGCCTCTCCGCAAGGCCCTGCCTTTGCCATACCATGTCTTGCGAGTAGAACCGGTGAGGAACGTAAAGGTGGCTACGATACCATTGCCATCAGCCTTCAACTCGAACTTTGAAGTTGAGTGGATAGACCCGGCAGCTCCTTTTATAGAAGCCAAGTGCGTGCGGAGCTCGGGGTCGTCCTCGATGGCTGCGCAGTAGGATGTCAGACCCGTCGAGCCCATTAGCAGAGATATACTCACTGATTTGATCACTAGACATGATGATGACGACGAGGCAAAATCTGTCGTGTCAAAATCTGGGCTAAAAGAACATGATTCAATGGGCTGAGGGCAGGGAGTGAATGGTATTCTACCTGGATCGTGTTCGACAGATGATGGGGCGCGAGTGACCGCAAACCGGTCTTTATAGACCATCAGGGTCGTTTGCCCCCCAGTTCCCAGACTGTCAGAGCACTGCCATTATTCGGAGCACGATTGTCGTACGAATACGAGGCCTCGCTTACAGCTATGGCCCACGCAATCACCCGCTATGAGGTCATAAGTGTGTGTAAAGTTTATGTTGTGCGTAATATGTTGCCCCCTTTAGGCTCTAAATGGTGTCAGAACGGTTGTGACGTTAACTCGGAGCTGTCACTTGAGTGGGGCAGATGAGGCCACGAGGTAAAGGTGAGGCGCACCGTACATATATAGCGCCGTCTGTGGTAGTCGTGTCGATCGCCCCTCTCCAACGGGTGGGGTCTGGTGTATGTAGCTACTTGCTATATAAGGGAGGAGTCTCCGGAAGGAAAGTTCCTTTCTTGGAACTTGTCGCCGAAGCTGTATATCTAGAACTCATCGGCGTTGAAGTGTATTTTTTACACTTTCGTCAAAAGAAGTCACATGAAAGTGGTTTCGTCGACATTGAATGCTGAACAAAGTGCCCAGCACGGACCAGCGTTCCACG
Organism: Tubosaeta aff. heterosetosa; assembly: GCA_038094375.1. Taxonomy (NCBI): domain Eukaryota; kingdom Fungi; phylum Basidiomycota; class Agaricomycetes; order Boletales; family Boletaceae; genus Tubosaeta; species Tubosaeta aff. heterosetosa. Next base: position 18,848 of record JBBPUC010000258.1, on the reverse strand, counting down.
GTTGGAATATAATCCGTAATGAAGTCGCGCAAACCTCATGAAGAGGATCTGCGAGCCCAGATTACGAGTCGCCGTTGAGGTAGCGTTGCCGTCCAAGAAGTTTAACTTCGAGTAGACGACTGGGAAGGAACGTACCAATTCGTAACCCAACGCGGGTGAACAAACCATGACCCCTTCAATGTGTGGGATCGAGATGGAAATGATTGACTTCGGACTTGTCGATTAGCATACGTGTTTACTTAGTGCCACTCAAATAAAATGTTGGCCATACTACAACGAACAACGTCCATCTTGACAACACACTACTTAGAAAAAGCACAAGCAATAAACAAAACAACACCTTATTCACAAGAGATCCTAGCTCGTCCGCGGAGGCGGCACATACCTCCGCTCATCCCGCCCCATCCGCGCATACCCTGGCCCCATCCGCGGCGGGCTCCGTCGTCCCCGATCATACCACTCTCCGCGCGCGTATTCGCGCTCCCTTTCTCTCTCCCGTTCGCGATCGCGGTCGTAGAACGCGCCCCCAGCGTTGGGCGGCGTACGCGTCCCGCTCAACCGTGGTGGCACCGTCCCGCTCATCGGCGTCGCCACGCTCCCACTCGTCGCCGTCGACGAAGGCGGCGGGCCAGGTGCGTACTCGCGTCTCGGCGGCGAATAGGCAGCACCACCCGCGTACCCGGTGTCCTCTCGCACGCGCTTCAACGGTGGACGCAAGTCTTCGGCCAGTGGTCCACGACGGGGCGGCGTCGGACTCCGGTTCCTCACGCGCGAAAACGGCGGGGCTTGGCTTGGCCCACGATCGTCCATTCCGGCGTACCGCCCACGCTCAAACTCCCTTTGTCCATATGCGCGATCATCTCCGGCAGGCGGGGGTGGCGGATACGCATCCGTCAATCGCGCACTCAACGACCGCGGTCCGTCTGTCGCATCGATCCGCGCAGGCGGCAGCGACATCGGGAGCCGTCGATCGCGTTCATCCCATTGTGCCCTCGTCGGCGGAGCAGGTGGCGCCAAAGCTCCCTCACGCTCCCTTGCACGTCCATCCCGCTCCCTCTCGCGGTCGAATCGCTCCCTGTCCACAAACGTGCGTTCGGGTGGTCGCCACGCCTGTGTTGGCACACCACGCTTGTCGTCCTCGGTATACCAGTCCCTTCGCCGTTCAAATGCATCCCGTTCGCGTTCGCTGGCGTACCGCCTGTCGCTGTCCGGAGGGTACTCCCGCATCGGCGGCGGCGATCGCGTCGGGTAGAACGGTCTCGCTCTCTCGCGCTCGCGGTCCCGGTCCATGGCAGGGGGAGGTGAGTACCGCCGCGCAGGGCGTCCAAACTCAATGCGCGCGGGCTCGTCCACGTCGCGGTCCCGTCTTTCGCGTTCATCTCTCTCCCCAAAGCGGTCCGAGTCGGGTCGGTAAGAAGATGCAGTGAGTTGTGGGCGTTCGCGTGACAGGTCTCTCCTGAAGTTGGGCAAGCGATCGTGATCACGCACATCGTCCTTGGCAAGACGGAGATCGTCCCGAGCGACGGAAGGAGCACGGTAGCGTGGGGCAGGGCCCAAAGAGAGTCGCTCTTCCAGAGTGGGGGCGGGCATATCCACGCGGGTGGGTACGTTTGTGGGTTGGCTCAGACGGTCTTGTAGTGAAGGTGCGGCCGCTTGGGACAGCCTCTCTTCCAGGGGAACAGTCACACGAGGACGGTCGTCAGCCGCAAGCGAGGTTACACGAGAGCCTCGATCGTCCTCTATGCGCACGAGCGGGACGGCCTCGTCAGCAGGGCGAGCACGGTCGTCGGCGGTTGGGGTAGGCCGAGAATTGGGAAGTGGTCTCATGGAGCGGTCATCCAATGCCAGGCGACGGTCATCAGCGGGAGGCAGACGACGGTCTTCGAATGGGGGCTTTCTGTCATCAAACGGAGGTTTGAAACGGTCGTCCAAGGACGCGCCGCGCGGACCGCCACGCCTGTCGTCGGGATCAAAGCGGCGGGGAGGGGGCACGTAGTCGGCACCATACGAAGGCTCGTAGTGGCGAAGTTCTGGGGGTGGTCTCGGAGCATGGCTTCGTCCGTAGGAGCGGCCGAAAAACTCGGTACGTCTGTCTCTGTCTCTGCCCCGGTCTCTGGTGTCATGACGATCACGGTCACGCTCCCAGTCTCTGTCTCTGTCACGGTCGATGAATCTGCCGTCTCTGTCCCTGTCACGATCTTTGTCGTAAAAGTGGTTGTCCTCTGAACGAGCGTCGGTTGCACCATTGAGAGGTCTGCTGTCGTAGGCAGTTCGAGCCGGGGACGGATTGCGGTCGTTTGTGGCGTCGAGAGTGCGACGTTCCCAGGTTGGTTCTGGTTGTTCGTCTTTGACGGACATTGGGTTTGGAGTGTCCGCTGGCGCAGGATACTCACCCTTGGAGTCGGCGTTGGTGTCGGGCTGAGGTTGGACGACGTCTTCTAAATCTGGCTTGACTGGTGGCGGGGGTTCGAGCACGTCGGGGACGGGTGACGTGTCCACGGCAGAGTCGACCTGAGACAGGGTAAGCGCTGAGACGAGTGTGAGAAACAGACAGTACATTGTCGCCGTTGGGGTTGTCGACCGAGTCGCGGGGGGTGGGGTACTCTTGGAGGGTGTGGTCTGGCTGTGGGCCCATGTAGAGGGACGCGAGGGCAGCTGGCTGAGGCACTGCGCGGTAAAACTCGTGCTGGCCGTCCTTGATGATGGATTTCAGATTTTCGAGGATCTCGAGGTCGTTTTTTCCTGGGGGCAGGATTGGCTGGAAGAACTGCTGCTGGTAGTTTTGGTAGTTCATGAAGGGAGGCTGGTCCTCTGAAGAAAGCGGGACAAGAAATGAAGTATTTGGGTCCTCTGTGAACGTGGTGACAGTCCGTTCGCGGTTATTTCGACCTTTTCGTTTCTTGGTTTGCCTTGCCGACATGGACACAAAGTCGTCGTCGTCGTCGTCGTCGTCGGAGACTGTCTGGTCACCGTCGCCACCGTCGCCGCCGCCGTCGAATGTGGTAGAACCCTCAAGAAAGTCTTCCAAATTCAGACACTCTTAAATATCTCTGCCCCCGACTCTTCATTTTCTAATCCTCTCTTTATCATGTCCGTCGTCGGAATCGATTTCGGTACGCTCCACAGCAAGGTATTTCTCGCCGCTCTCGCCTGTCCTCCTCCTCACCCCCTTCAGATTGGCGTCGCAAGAAACCGCGGCATCGACATCATCGTCAACGAAGTCTCCAATCGTGCCACACCGTACGTCGTCTTTTCCCCTCATTTCTCTCGCTCACCCCCGCCCAGATCGCTCGTCGCTTTTGGCCCCAAACAACGCGCTATCGGCGAGCCAGCAAAGACCCAGGAGACCTCCAACTTTAGGAACACCATCGGCGCACTCAAACGTCTCATCGGTCGCACCATCCTCGACGCTGATCTCGAGTATGAAAAGCGCTTTCTTCATGCGTCCCTCGTAGACGCTAACGGCACTGTCGGTGCAGAGGTACGTGGCCTGACACCCTTGATCACTCTGATCTGATCGCTTTCTCTCAGGTGTCGTATCTCGGCGAGAAACGCACCTTTTCTGCCACTCAGCTCGTAGCGATGTACCTGGGGAAACTCCGCGATACAACCTCGCATGAGCTCAAGTGTCCAGTGTCCGACTTGGTCCTCGCCGTGCCAGGTTGGTACACCGACGTACAGCGTCGCGCCATCCAGGATGCTGCTGCCATCGCTGGCCTTAATGTCCTTCGTGTCCTCAACGATACTACCGCAGCTGCTCTTAACTGGGGCATCACCAAATCTGACCTCCCTGAACCAGAAAACCCCCGTCATGTCCTCTTTGTCGATATCGGACACTCGTCCATGTCCGTTGCCATCGTCGCATTCTCAAAAGGCCAGCTTGTCGTCAAAGCATCCGCATACGACAGACATCTTGGTGGGCGTGACATCGACTATGTCCTCCTGCAACACTTTGCTGCTGAATTCAAGACCAAGTACAAGATCGACGTCCTCTCCAGCCCAAAGGCCGTCTTCCGTCTCGCCGTCGGCTGCGAACGCCTCAAAAAGGTTCTGTCTGCCAACCAAGAGGGCCCTCTTAACGTAGAGTCTCTCATGAACGACATCGATGCCTCATCAAAGCTTTCTCGTGAAGCCTATGAACAACTCATCAGCCCTCTCCTTGATCGCATCGCTGCCCCTCTCCAACAAGCTCTCGCTGAGTCGAACCTCTCCATCGACCAAATTGATGCCGTCGAGCTTATCGGCGGTACAACCCGTATCCCTGCTGTCCGTGCACGCATACAAGCCAGTCTTGGTGGGAAACTCCTCAGCACCACCCTCAACCAAGACGAAGCCGTCGCCCGCGGCGCCACCTTTGCTTGCGCTTCCTTCAGCCCCACGTTCCGCGTGCGCGAGTTCCACGTGCGTGACATTACCCCTTACTCCATCAAAGTCTTCTGGGATCGCTCAGAGGCGGATGAGAACGAGGACACGGAGCTCGAGGTTTTCCCTCGTGGTAACGCTATCCCCTCGACCAAGGTCTTGACCTTTTACCGCAAGGGTCCGTTCGACATTGAGGCGTCGTATACAGAGTCCAAGTCTTTGCCCGGGGGCATCAACCCATGGATCGCGCGGTTCAGTGCCAAGAACGTTCCCGGGGATCCAAACGGGGAGCTCTCGTGCGTCAAGCTCAAGACACGGCTTAATTTACACGGCGTCGTATCCTTCGAGGCGGCGTACGTCGAAGAGTTCGAGGAGAGGGAGGATGCGATGGACGTGGACGGAGATGGCCAGCCCACGGAAGCGCCACCCAAGAAGAAGCGCGTCAAGAAGGAGGTGCAGTTTACGTCGTTTGCGAGCTCGCTCGAGACGAGCGTGCTTGAAAAATTCAGGGAGCAGGAGGCACAGATGCATGCTGCCGATAAGCTCGTTCAGGACACCGAGGTACGTCCGTTTCGTTGACCTATGTCGCATACTTACACCACCGTCTAGGACCGCAAAAACGCGCTCGAAGAGTACGTGTACGATACCCGCGGTAAACTCGACGACCGCTACGCCGCGTACGTTCAGCCCGGCGAGAAAGAAAAACTGCTTGTGCTCTTCCAAGAAGCCGAAGACTGGCTCTACTCGGAGGAGGGCGAGGATGCGTCCAAATCGGCCTACGTTTCACGCCTCGACGCGCTCAAAGTCATTGGCGACCCCGTTGTGGCGCGGCACCGCGAAGCGGACGAGCGTCCACGTGCCATTGCCGAGCTGCGCACGACGCTCAACGACTATTACGCGCAGGCGACGTCGACTGACGACAAGTACACCCATATTGACGACAAGGACAAGACCGCCGTTGTCGAAAAGGTGGCGACGGCGCAAAAGTGGCTCGAGGACCAGATTGCGCGGCAGGCGGAACGGGCCAAGAACGAGGACCCGGTGCTGAAGGTGGCAGACGTCGTCAAGAAGCGCGAAGAGGTCGTCTACTTTGCGGTGCCCATCTTGACAAAGCCCAAGCCCAAGCCGACCAAGGTGGAGACGCCCAATGGGACACAGACACCACAGAGCGGTACTCAGACACCTGATCCTGCCAAGCAGCAGCAGCGACAACAACAGCAGCAGCAGCAGCAGCAAGAAGGTCCCTCGGAGATGGATGTCGATTAGCTGCAGTCGTGTTTCTCTTCCTACTATGTAGAGTAGTACATTCGGTTTCAATCTACCAACGTCAACGCGTCGCACCCAGTCCGAGTTTCGAGTGTTTGATCACCGCCGTCAACGGGGTTTCGAGGCCCACCGAGTCTGACCCGCCAATCCGATCGCCTTCGGACCACCCCATCGATGCCAACATCCGGAACCCAATGTTACCCTCCCCAATCTTGGGCGCCTCCTTGCCCACCTCGTCCCCCTCCTTGTGTCGTGGCACCCCTGGCTTACTGCGCCGGCCACCCCCACCAGTATACTGCCGCACCGCCGCCTTCACCCGCCCCTCCTTGACACCCATCCCCGTCCGAGCCGTCTTGAACAACGTCGTATACCGCGCAGTCCCCTTGCCCTTGCTCACGCTCTTGATCCCAAACGCGGCCGCGAGCGCGTGCGCCGTCTTGCGTGCCTCCTTGTCCATCGCCGGGAGCGCCACACTCCGCCGTCCGTCCTTGGCGAACCGCCGGATGAGCGCCTCGAGCGAGACCGCGTCGACAACCGCCAGCGGGGTGATGGACTGGGCTTTGCTGGGCTCGAGCTTCGCCGCTGCACGGGCTGCCTTGCGTGACGCGCCCTTGGGGGTGCTGAGCGGGTCGAGGGCGGCGGCGAGGCGGGCGGTTTCGCGTTCTTGCCTCCGTGCTGCTTTCTTGGCGCGGTCTTTGGCCCGTTGGGCTTGGAGCTCGGACGAAAAGGCGCCCCCAAAATCTTTGCCCTTGCCCTTGCCCTTTTTGTCCTCTAGGCAGGGTAAGAGAGCGCGGTCATGGACACAAAGGGGCACGTACTCTTTTTCTGGACAGGCGTCGTAAACTCGGCGTCGTCCACGTAGCCCTCGTGTAGATTCCGGAACAGCGCGTTTCTTTGCTTGCGGTCGCGACTAGAGAGAATCTCGCTGTTCTCCTCGAGGACGTCCTACCACCCGTGTAAGACGAATATGCGATTGATCGAGATCAGAACGCTACCCACCTGAATGTATGCAAGAAACTCTTCGTCGTCAGCACCGCGCGTCCTGCCCTCGTCGTCCTCGTCGTCGGAGCTCTCTACAGCTGTCTTCGAGCGTAAACCTCTCTCACGCACTTTGCGCAGGCGGGCTTGGAAGCTCGATCTAGGGCTGGTTTCATCGTCGTCAGAATCTGAAGAGCGCTCGTCATTAGACTCGGCGATGAGAACCTTTTCCTCCAGATTGAACACTGCTTCTTCATCATCATCTTCGAGTTCCACCTCGTCGTTCGGCTCTGAATCAGAGCTCCCTTCAGAACTACCATCCTCATCCTCGCGGCGCAATTGCGCCTCGTCCTCGATGTCGTCCATAGTCACAAACTGCGATCCCTTTGGACTTAAACTCTTCAAGAATCCGCGCATCACATCCACGTCTAGATCCACATCGATGACCATCCCTTCAAGGTCATTCGACAATGCGTCCACCCCATCGTCCCTGACGTTTCCCTCGTCTTCGCCTTCGGTACCCCAATCAAGGTCGGAATCGCCCCGTCGTCTTGTCGCCCACTCGGGCCGTCGTTTCTCCGCCGCATCCCCCTCTCTCAGCTGAGCCTCGGACATGATGGCACCAAATGCACCAAAACCGCGCTTACTCTGACGCTGTTGCTTCCGCTGCTTCCGGGCCTCCTTTTGACGGGCTCTCCGCGCCGCTTTCGCGTCCTGCACTGGAACTGAGGGGCTAAGGCCGAGAGAGACAAAGCCAGGCTCTTTCTCGATGTTCATGCCAGCGGCGTCCTCGTCTTCGCGAATAGGGCTGGTCAGCCGGCGTGGCTCGGCACCCGTCAACACGGACATGCGAGATAACTGAACGGAGGGGGCGGAGTTGCGCATGGGTGAGGCGCGTCCCGAGCGCGGGTGCGGTGCGACATAGACGATCCGTTCTTCGTCTTCACCGAGCGTCTCGCCGTGGCCTGCACGGTCGACAAGGATGACTTCACTCGAAGAGCGACGGGGCAAAGGAAGTGTGGGCGTGGTATCGATGACGAAGAGTGGAGGTTCTGGTGTACCTGGGGGTGAGGGAAGATTGGTAGGCACTGGGTGTGTTTCGGTGGGTGAAGATAAAGATCGTTCATTCGCAGGTGCATTCAAGAAACCGTGAGTAATTAAACAAGTCGTTTCCTCGAAAACAGTCGTATCTTGAGTCTTTGGAATGGATTCGCGATTAGATTGGTTTGAGATGTCGATAGATGGATTGAGGGCAGATGACTCTTCGAGGGTGTCGTCCACGGTGCCTGACTCATGTTTGACCCGATTATAAATGCCAGTGAACACCTCCTCGAGTACGTCATCATGAGGGGATAAATGTGGTTCTGCAGCGTCAACCTGAGCCCGATACGCGCCCAAATCAGCGAAATCAACTTCCTCGATAACATCGTGAGCACCACGAGGTGTTTCCATGGTCTCCTGCGCGATGGCATCGACTTCCGCGCGCATCCGAGCCAAGTCCGCGAAATCGATCTCTTCAAGTGCGTCCTCAACACGATCGGATTCTGAGTCAGAATCAGATGCATTCTCGTGGAAAAGTCGAGCAACGCGATCGGCGGTTGGGACCGGTGAGACCTCCGTTGCACCTAGCGATCAGATTAGCCATGTCAAGAGCGCAAGACACAAGGGTACTCACTGGCATTGATATCCACCGCGGGTTTCAACACCTCTTCCGAATGTTGGAACAAGAACGGGGTCAAAGTCGCCCGTACAAACTTGATAGGTCGCAAGAGCGGGCGTGTGGAATGGAGCAACTCAGTGAGTGGGGCGTCTTTCCCGATCGTCGTCTTTGCTTTGATGGCGCTGCCGACGCCGTGGCGTGGGCGACGCGAGGGCGTAGAGTCCAAGTCGTTGTCAGGTGCCCATCCTCTACCGCGGCCTCTACCCCTGCCTCCCCGTCCGCGCCCTCTCTGGGTGCCATTGCCCCGGCGAGGACTATCCATCCCCCTCGAAGGTGTTCCAGCCCCCGATCTCGACTTGGGCGTTCCGCCCCTCCATGGCCCATATCCTCTATCCAGACTTCCAGGCCCGTGCCCGTGCCCGCCCACGACGACGTCTGAGATAGGTTCAGCCCACGCTGACACGACGCTAGTGGGATGGACATTGTGAGGGACCGCAACGCACCCGGTTCTACCCATTGTTGTACCACCACGTCGATCTCTGTGTTTGCGTGGGGATAAGGATGGCGGGGCCCATGGTGGGTCCCCGCAGGTCCTGCCCGGTAAGGTCGTCCTCGGCCACGACCTCGATGATTGTTGTGGTTGTTGTGATTTCCTCGCGGCATGAGAGTTGCAATGAGAGATGAGTAAATGAACGGAGTACCGTTCCGTCCGAGAGTATTACCAAGTCACTGTAGACAAACCACCAGTCCTGGTTAAAGCAATGACATCGACAGCGGTTCGTTTTTTATATTCGCCTGGTATGTCTCTAAGCATGAACTAGGAATGCCAGTTTGGACCGCTGTCCTTATGTGCCGATCCCGGATCACTGCTGTCTACAGCATTTGACTCTTTGACGCCTACTACACTCACCGTGAACCAACGAAATGCCGGTGGATCTGGAAAGTCGTTTCAAGCGACTTCTCAGAGAGATGATCACCATCTCGAACGGTATCCGAGACTCGGCTCTGGACCACGCGAATGACCAAAACTTCGACGCTTTCGAAAGGCTTCGTCGCCAACTTGAAACAATCCGTGTATCTGCCGACGCCATCCTTGAATCCTTCGCCAGGGCAACTCTCACCAGCTACGCCCTCGATGACCGAATGACCGACTGGCTGGCCAGTGGAGAGCCGCGCTTATGCCTGGACAAGCTAAAGGAAGTGATGGACATGCTCAAGCCTGTCGAACAAGTCTGGGATGCCCAAGCCTCCTCCCTACCTCCCCCAACCGAAAACAAACTTACGGTAGCCACGGACTTCCTTGATAAACACAATGATATCTTTCATTTCTTGCTCACACCAGACGCCTGGTAGGTTTCGAAGCGCTCTTCCCGATTCGTGCTGACTTTGTCACGAAGGAATCGTGAGAGACATGTTTACTTGCCACCAGAAGCATCCCGCGTCGACCGTCTTGCCATCACGCATGCTCATCAGGAAACTCAGACAGCTGAGAGTAGCGCGTATGTATTATGATAGCGAGACCGCAAACTATTTTCTGAATGCAATTCTAATCAGCATCATGACGACAGAGGTTGAACGTCAACCTCCGTCAGGTATAAACCGAGAAGTGACAAGGGTGCTTAAAAGGGATTTTCTCAGTACGTATATCGTGTCAATTTTTTTGCCCTTGGGTTTTCTAACATCACTTTGTTGTTAGAGCAAAAACTGGACGAGATTTCACGATGGCTTGCTCCATTGGAATGCACACGGAAGCACAAGGATACTCTTAGGTTATGTCAGGAAGGCACTTGCAAGTGGTTTCCTAATACCAATGTATACAAAAAATGGCGGACACCTGGGAATCGTTTTTTGTGGCTGCACGGCAAAGGTATGATGTCTGACACTCCCGAATTACCATGGCTGACGACCATATGTAGGTGGCTGTGGAAAGTCGGTATTAACGTAAGTTCAGTACTCACACTTGTATACCCCTTCTGACAGGTGTAGTGCATTCACAATCGAGTACCTCAAAAGTACATTGAAAGAAGAAGAAGTGGTAATATTCTTCTACTGCGATTTCCAAAACGAGCGGTCGACAAGTTCCTCGGAGTTGATGCGCTCTCTGCTCTCTCAACTATTATGCCATATCCGCGATAACGGTACCGACACAGGGGATTTCTCGGAAAAGGTTCTGAAGCAGAAAAGCGACGGCTCGCTATCGTTGGACGACCTTGGGAAGCTCGGCAGCCTAGTATCACGTGCGGCGAGCTTCTTCCGTTATGAACCCATGATAGTGATCGACGCACTCGATGAGTGCGCAGACCTCGAGGCACTCCTACCAGCACTTGTCTCGTTGAGCCAGAGCGAGGTTCGATTGCTGGTTACGAGCCGACCGGACCAGACCATCATGGATAATTTCGCGGGACTTCAGTCGCTCTCCTTCGAAAACGTGACAGAAGAAATTGCGGCGGACATTGCACTGCATGTCAGACGAGAGCTTGATTCACACGGCCGTCTGAGACCTGCCGTTTTAGAAATGAAGCATGAAATTGACACGAAGTTGAGTGAGAAAGCTGAGGGCAGGTAAGGTGTTGTTTCCTAAAGTTCACCTCCGTGACTCATCGTTGCTATGCATAAGATTCCGATGGGTCCAGTGTCAGCTGGACAGTCTCAAACGATGCGAGACCAGGGATGAACTGAGGGAGGCACTGGATAGCCTCCCGAATGAGCTGGAGGCAACATACGAGAGAATATTGGGAGTGATCGATGAACGAAAGTCGGAAGGACAGCTGACACGTCGTGTGTTGGCGTTACTCATGGTGGCGATAGAGCCCCTGCAGCTGACACAGATCGTCGATGGGCTGTCGATGGACTTTCAGAAACGGGAGAACGACCATAGGATACAGCAATGGCTCGAAACGAAACTACTGTATTCGTTATCGAGTCTTGTGTTATATCATGAGGAGACGGATGTCCTCGCGTTAGCCCATTACAGTGTCAAGGTCCGTGAGCAATATTACTTCATTTACAACATCTGGAATTCATTCTACAGGAATATCTCACTAGCCGTTCGGCGTTGCCAATGTACCAGATTGTCACTCACGAGGCCCACGCAGAGGTTGCCCAAATGTGCATGAACTACATCTCTGTTTTCTTGAAACAAGTATCCTCCCGTGGCAGTGTCGAACTATGGGAGTGCTTCCCTATGCTTTTCTATGCGCTTTCTTCTGGCTTCAACCACCTCGCCTATGTGGATTTCGAGTCGACGGTTGCTCTCGAAACATTGCAAAGTCTAGGATTAGATGTCCGACATTATCCTTCACATTGGGACCGTCTCTGCGAGATGCGAGATGAGCTTCTCGAATGGCCCTATGCCCCATGGCCGTTGTCACAGCACGACTTTGTGCTTTACATTTTGATTGCTTATTCGCCTCCTGGACTCTTGCGAACGTTCCTCTCTACCTATTCTTTGGAGCCTAGAATCAGAACAAACCCTCTCATATATGCCGCGGACCTTCGGAAAACTCAGCATGCAATGGTCCTCTTAGCCCACGGTGCCGATGTGAACGCACGGAGTTTGGTTGTTGATGGCACTTACCGTGCTTCCCCGCTCGAGGTGGCGATTGATCTTGGCGATGATGTACTTGTCGGCGAACTCTTGCAGAGAGGATGCTTGGTGACCTCAGAGCATGTGGCGACCGCTGTCTGTATGCCATGGTGTAGCTCTGGAGTCCTTGTGAAACTCATGCAAACCGATGAGTTCGTCGAATGGGCATTCGAAATAGGAGATGAAAAATTGTATCGAGGTATATTCAATAGCGCAAGGCCGAATGCGGGGGACAGCAAGAAGATAGACGAGGACCATGTTGCGCTGGCACGGAGACTATGTCAGCTTGGCGTGGACATATCTGCAGAGACTCGGTTTGGGATAGACCTGGTTGAACGTGCCTTGCATGCAGCACATACGTCCATGCTCGATTTTCTACTTCTACCGGATCAACCGCCGCCAGCTAAATTTCTAATCAGCGCGTCGACGGGTGACACTTCCGAAACAGTACCCGTGGTTCGCTTCTTGTTGCAGAAGGGGGTAGATATTCACGCCGTCTCGGATAGCGGAGATACCGCTTTACACCTCGCTGCTATGTGCCCTTGGGAACCACGTAGTCTCGAGCTTACAAGGCTTCTCATCGACGCCGGTTGTAGCCTTCACAAACTCAATTACGATAACGAATCCCCGTTGGTCGTTGCAATGAAGCGTGGGCACTGCTCTGTCATGGACTTTCTACTTTCGCACGATGCTCCACTTCCTCACGATATCCTACACCTCGCACTGGCACATCACCATCGGGATGCCCGGATGGTTCAATTTCTAATGCTCAAAGGTGCCAATGTACACGTTATCGCTGGGTTCAGAGCGGAGACTGTACTTCATGCTGTCCTTGATGGGTGCCAGGTGTGTAGGATGAATTGGGATGGAGATATGGAGTGCAGCGAGTCCAAGTGTTTCGACTTAGTAAAGCTCTTCGTCGAAGCTGGCTGCAATCCGAACATCCGGAATTTGGTGGGAGAAACTGTCTTGGAATATGCTATCAAACGACAGTTTACCTCGGTAGTCGAGCTTCTGCTGCAGCTGGGTGTCTCGTTCCCTCCAGACATCTTACGGGCCGCGCTAAATCAGCACTGGGCTATTCAAACGATCCAGCTACTGGTGCTCAAAGGCGCTAATGTGCATATCACCACCTATGGCGATACCCTACTTCACCTTGCTACGAGAGAGCAAAGCGGGCCGAGGCGCTTAGATCTGGTGAAGACTTTTATGGCTGCCGGTTGCAATCCCGCTGCTCGGGATTCTGCAGGAAAAACAATTATTGAAATCGCCACTGAGCGCGAGGATGTCACGTTGGTGGAGCTTCTAGTATTGCAATCCGATGTCTCATTTCCTCCCGACATTCTGATTTACGCACTATACCGCCGCTGCACGCCCCAGATGATCCAGTTCCTAGTACTCAAAGGCGCTAATGTGCACGTCGCCACGTCTAATGGGAACACGATACTTCATCTTGCCATCAAGATGTACAGCGACAAAGCTTGTTGCCAGTTCGCAAAGGATTTCATCGACGCTGGCTGTGACACAACCATCCGCAACTCTGAGGGAGACACAGCTATTCAAGTTGCCATCAAGCGTGGATATACATCATTGACGGAACTGTTGTTGGAGTCCGACTCTATCTTGTTTCCTCCGGACATCCTACTCTTCGCACTGTGGCACGGTTGCCCGTTTCACATTATCCAACTCCTGATACTCAAAGGTGCCAACATGCATGTCACCCTGTCCAACGGGGATTCAGCACTTCATCTTGCCATCAAGCAGTACCCCCAAAAAACTTGTTACCGGTTGGCGAAGAATTTTATCAGCGCTGGCTGTGACACAACCATCTGCAACCTTGAGGGAGAAACAGCTATTCAAGCTGCCGTCAAGCGTGGATATACATCACTGATGGAACTGTTGTTGGAGCCCGACTCTATCTTGTTTCCTCCGGACATCCTACTCTTCGCACTGTGGCACGGCTGCCCGTTTCAGACGATCCAGTTCCTGATACTCAAAGGTGCCAATATACATGTCACTCTGTCCAATGGGGATTCAGTACTTCATCTTGCCATTAAGAAATACCCCGAAGAAACTTGTTACTGGTTGGCAAAGAATTTTATCGGGGCTGGCTGTGACACAACCATCTGCAACCTTGAGGGAGAAACAGCTATTCAAGCTGCCGTCAAGCGTGGATATGCATTATTGACGGAACTGTTGTTGGAGTCCGACTCTATCTTGTTTCCTCCGGACATCCTACTCTTCGCGCTGTGGCACGGCTGCCCGTTTCACATTATCCAACTCCTGATACTCAAAGGTGCCAATGTACATGTCACTCTGTCTGATGGGGATACAGTACTTCATCCCGCCGTCAGGAAGTACACCGAAGAAGCATGTTACCGGTTGGTGAAGGTTTTTATCGATGCCGGCTACAATCACGCTGTCTACCGTTTTGGACGCAAGATAGCCCTGGAGCTTGCCATTGCGCGCGAATACAATTCAGTGGTCGAGCTTTTGGTCCAAACGGATATATCACTTCCTTCAAGAATCCTACTCTTCGCATTGCATCGCCACTGGACGCCTCGCATGATTCAACTCTTACTGCACAAAGGCGCCAATGTGCATGTCATCACGTCCGATGGGGATACAGCACTCCATTTTGCCATCAGTAAGTACCCCGAAGAAGCATGTTACCGGTTGGTGATGGGTCTTATCAACGCCGGCTGCAATCCTGCTGCCTGCAACTATGAGGGAAAGACGGCTCTGGACGCCGCCATCGGGCACGGATATACTTCTGTCATCAATCTTCTGCTTCAATCCGATGTCCCACTCCCTCCAGACATTGTACAGTTAGCACTGCGATGTCGTTTCACTACCGAGATGACCCAATCACAAATGTCCGAAGCTGACAATGTGTATTGCATCTCATCCGATCTCATCATAGGCGAACAGAGCGAATCGAACTTGGTGAAGGCATCCATTACTTTTGGCGGAGATCCCGCCGCATTTATGGGAGAAAAGGTAATTCAAGATGCCATTGAGCGTGTCGGATACACTTTAGCGCGGGAGTTCCTACTTCTGCCTTCAGATACCAAACTTCCTCAGGACATCCTACTCCTCGCACTACAACACCATTGCTCCATCGAGGTGATCCAGTTCCTGATCCTCAGAGGTGCAAACTTGCATACCACCTTGTCCAATGGAGATACGATACTTCATCTCGCCATTACTGAATATGCCGAGGAAGCATGTTACAGTTTGGTGAAGAATTTTATCGACGCTGGCTACAACCTCACCTTCCATTGTGAGCACAAAACAATCCTGGAAGTTGCCATCGAGCGTGAATTCGATTCAGTGGTCAAGCTTCTCCTGCACCTTGGTTTTCTGCTTCCTTCGGGAATCCTACCGTTCGCGATACGGCACCATTGGCCTCCCGCAATGATTCGATTCCTAAAGAGAAGAAGTGTCTGTAATTGATCGATACCGACCACGGTCCCACTGCCTGTGATTCTGAGCACAAAACAGTCTTGAAAGTTGCTGTGTTCAGGAGTGGAGACCGGAACAACATGGTAGGTGCTAGAATTTTACACTGCATATGGTAATGCTCACGTTTTTCACCAAAGCCTACCCTTTTTATGACCTACCAATGTGATCTTTCCTCAGGCTAGTCGACTGTATAATGTATCCCAAACAACTTGTCTCGGATAGGGTAATGTCACCACCATGCATATTGTACCAGAATGTATAAATGTTGATCGGTTTCAGTGAGGTGACTCTGGGGGATATGATCGGGCTCGAAACGTATGGATCGGACCTCTGTTGCCCTAACGCGGTCACGCACTGCGTGACAAACAATATTCTTGGGCTATGGATAATCGCACCTCAACGATAGAAATAGGGAGATAGTCTGGGAATACAAGTAGGATGTTCGACGGTCAAGTTGCATGAAGTAACTCCAGCGCCTTCTTGCATCGTGGTACGACCCTGCACCTAAACGGCTTCACATGACTACACAACTGTCGTGAGCAATGGACCACAATCAGCGCGCGAAACATACCGCACGATCCCCTCCTTGACATCATACTCTGGAACATACTCCACACCATCCTCAACGCACCTCAACACATCCAACGTCGCCAGCGCCATCGCGACACAGATAAATACTGGCAAGTCTGCCAGGTGCACGCCCGGACACGACTGTCTTCCCCATCCAAAACACGCTTCGCGTGGGTCCAACTGCGGACTTTGACCAAGGAATCTTTCCGGGTCGAATACTTTCGGATTAGGATATGTTTCCGGGTCGGATAGGATGAACCTGCAGGCATGAGATCCAAGATAGACTTCAGTCTGGCGAACAGACCATATATTTCCAAGAATACATGTGCCCTTGGGGATCAAGTATCCCTGGTAGATTTGGTCCTGCGTAGTAACGTGCATCACTAGGACATGCATGCCAGTCTCGTCAGGAATATACATGCATATGTGGAGACACGTACCCAGTGGGATGACCACGTTCCACCTGAGGAGTTCGGTGCAGAGCGCGTTCGCGTACGGAAGTGCTTCACGATCCTCCATAGTCGGAAGCCTCTCAAGGCCAACGACAGCATCCATTTCTGCCTGTGCTTTTTTAAGAACCTCTGGATATATCGTCGTGGCAAGGAAAAACGCAGACAATGTAGATGGTGTCTGAGAATATACTTGGCATAATCCTTTTATTGACGAAAAATCGAGCTCACGGTGTCTGATCCACCTGATGGGATCACACGATTACCTTCAGCTTCCTCGAGCGGACGCATGAAACTCATACCCATATACATGGAGAAAGAAGCCCACTTTAAGATCTCTTTGTCTTCGGCACTAACACCCTCTTGAAGGAGTCGCAACGTGAACGACGGAGCAGCGTCTCCTTTAGCCTGAATCTACATGAGGACGTGCATCGCGAACGCAAAGATGATGCATACCAGATGCTCCAATGCGAAATCGTGCGGTGCGTCCGCAGTCTGGCTCACCATGTCGCGCCATCGTTTCGCATCTCTGTGGAACCCACGCCCGGGGAACCACACAGGCAAGTATCGTACTAGTTGGATGGTTCAAGCAACAAACATGCATCAGATTGACTCGGGAAGCGTACAGGCAGGCAGCGCATCAACGAGGAACCGCCCGGGTGTCGTAATCACGGAGAAGTTGTGCATAGCCTTGTTAGCCATCTCTACCAACGGATCGTTATCCTCCTTGACGGTATAGCCATGAGAAACTTTCAGGATCACAGACCCGGCCATTCTGACCAGGCACGCCACGTCAACACAACCAGTCAAAGACGATCTGCACGCACCTGCGACAGTGCGCGACGAGATCGTCAGGGTTATTTAACACGTGGCGCAGGAACTGTTTCGCTTCCTCTTCCTCAGCAGGGTAGAATGCCTGTAACTGTTCTTGGTGCCAATTTGCCGGTGAAAGAACCTGCGATGTTTCCGGTATGTGTCACCGTACTGGAGAAAGATCATCGAAGCACCCCAGCCAACGAGGTCACCGCCCATCGTGAAGTGTGGTCTGTTTGATGTGACGGCGCTCTTTTTTCCCAGCAGGTCGACATTAGCCTTGAGAGAGTTTAGCACAACGTAACGCACGCCCATCACCTTGAACGATATGATAGGGCCTAGTGTTGCGTAAGTGATGCTCTGTGTGTGAACTACGAACGGACTTGCCGTATGTTTTGCGCATGGCCCCGAATGTTTTGTACGGTACATATATCGGAAAGTCGAACAAGTTTCCAATGAGTGGCCATCCGCGCGGGCCAGGCAGAAGTGGATACCTTCTCCGGAAGAAACGGCCAACGACGTAGATTGTACAAGTGATAAGGCTGGCACCGAGGACGCGAACAACCGTGATCGAAGGTATTAGGGCAATCATGCAAGGGACGACCGAGAGTAGGGTGTGATGAACGTCTTCATGAAATCCAAGCAGACCTTATACCACAATTTTATTCTTGCGTAACTACGATCAGAATATAGCCACGTCGTGAGAATGGCTTCCGATTCTACAGATAGGCGACTCCGAGTATGCTTGAATCGATATGCGGATACTTGCCGCCACCCACTTTCATGATGCAATCAAAGATCCTATGTCGAGGTAAGTAACGATCATATCACAACCAGACAGGATTGGATGCTCGGAGTTTGCAGTGGTAAGTCACCATCATCCACAGCGCAGTTCATTGGTAATTCCGCCATAGCCTAGAATTAATTCTTGCTGCGGCTGTGCGGCTTAGGAGAAAGACCTTGTTATTTGGTGCGCTATAAAGTCATCTGTGAACAACAAGGCTTTTCAGCAAGTGAGCTATAGAGCCCGATCAAGGTCAGGAACTGGGACGCGACATACTGTAGAGGACAGACAGCCGATCGAACGTGGGAACCACAAAAAGGCCTACGGCATTCCGGCCTTGCATCCACTCGTGCCTCTTGGTCCTCGGGGCGTTGAGTTTGAGTAATGAATCTCTTGACAGACTTTTGGTCAGCATATAAAAGGGTGACTGGTCGTCAATCATCAATGTATCGTATGGAGAGCACGTTAAGTTACACCAGTTACCAGGTTGTCCGTTCGGTTTCAAGAGTGTCCCTGTGGACGAAACCTACAAAAAGAACAACACGCCTATTGCAAAGACAGCAGGAAAAAATTGTACGTGACCTTCTCAGGGTAATAGGGTGTTGTAGATAGCAGAGTATTCAAACAAACGAAGGGCAGTCTTTGGTGATGGAGACTAGCTCCCGTTTTCGCATTGCGGAGGCGGTGACGCAGTATGAGAGAGCATCCCATGGCAGTCCGCACCAAGGAATTTCAAATCTGCAATGACACGGAGACAGTGTGCGAGGATCTACCTTTCGGCGATAAAATAGTTGCCGTCCTCGTACACATACCCAACGATCCCATGGGGATGCAATCACCGTCTGGAGTAATAACGGGAGTAAATCAGAGCAGATCTGCCATTAGCGTGACGGAACAAAATGTGTTGACACATGC